>JASGAU010370800.1:19015-36433 GCA_030220045.1 Australoheros facetus | reverse complement strand
GCCATTTCTGAAATTGTGAGGTGCATCTCTGCTGTTGGGGGTCAGGGGTCTTACCCATTCCTATATAAGATTTCTGACCTTTCTTTTGTTTTTTAATGTTCTAATGAAATAAATGCTAAAACTAATCAAAAGTTTCAAAGATGAAAAGTTCTGTTACAATATTGTGTGGTTACTAACATGGAATTTGATATATAACAATATGTAATCCTTCTTTTAAGCTGAGACAATGTAAAGTGACTGTCCTGACAATAAAATAAGCTAATGTTACAGAAATATAATCTGTAGTGAAAACTATATTTGTCAGATGTCCATGTCACAATATGTGTTATTGTGTTATGTGTGATATCTGTTTAATGGCAGTAAAGTGACATAGCCGTCAGTAACAGTTACAAGACAACTTGTGTTTTTGCCACTGCTATGCTTTTGTTTGTTTGTTTTTTAAACCAAAAGTTACCATATTTGGATGAGTGCATGGATCAGCTGAGACAAGCAAGCCTGGCCAGCAAGCCGCACTCATAAAATTGTGCAGGTGCCACACACTTGAGGTTCATGAAAGTAACTTATACTGTATTAACAGAAATCTTCAAATGCAACATAAATGTGGAAGGAGTTTAAGTGGAAACAAATAGGAATACATTCTACTTTTAAAAAGAATACTGACCAAAAAAATACATCATTTATGGGAGATTAACCACATTGAGACATCTGATTAATCAGCTCAGTGATTTAAATGATTAACACCATGTGTGCTGTATCAATCTAAGTTAAATTTCCATTGCCAGGGTAGCTGGTTGTCTGTCTGACCGAGCACATCATCACCATATCAGCAATGAATTATGCAGAGGCAGGGATAGTTTGTTTTTTGTTTTTTTCCTCCTCTTAGACTTGGTGGCTGCTAAAGAACTCTAAGTGCTGCTTCTCCCTTTAAAGAACATTAGCCATTTCCCAGATGCTTGAGCTTGGAGCTTGACTGCTCCTACTTCTTTTTTATTTTTTTCCACTCAGTTTTTATCCACTGCCTCTGCACCAACAGATAAGATTAATAGACTACAATAATTAATTCCCTGCAAGTAAAATACATTTTCATTTAGAATATGCCCTAAATCTGGTAATACTGCATCTTAAGCAGACTGCTGGGTAAAATATAACACAGATAATATATTTCTGAGACCAGCGTGTCAGGCTGCATTTGGCACGCAAACACACATTCGTGCATGCTCATGTGTTCATTCCACATGCAAAAGACAATCACAATTAGCTTACACAGCTGACGCAGCCTCTGCAAAGTGATGAGGCATTAAATTCACACATGAATAAGCCCAGACAGCAAGGGATCTGTTCATTTGACCTGCACCCCCCCCCACCCCGAAAGTCCAAAGTGCCTCAAGAGAAGGCAGAATTCAATTTAATCATACACTGTGAAAAGCAATGTCGGTGTCTTTAGCACTCTGAATCAAGAGCACGTCAAGGTGTAGAGCTTTTTTCATCTCCCGGGAACACAATGAGAACACAGCATTAAACAGTGAGATCTTGCCTGGCCTTTTCTGAGCAGTGCTCTATTCACATAATTTCACAAGTTTAGAAGTTGCAGCCTTACACCTGGGTCGTTAATGGTCTGGCTCAGAGAGAGAGAGGTGATCCATTTTCCTCTGAGGTTGTTACATACTGCGTTAGTTTGATATTTTTGGAAGTGTACTTTTTGTCGTTGAGAGGAGGAAACAGCTGGCCTGGGTCTTTCAGGTACCATAATAACAAAATCTACTCACCAGATCCTCTGAAGCTCACTAACTTGCACACACAACTGCAACTTACCTTTTTGTTGTTGTTGTTTTCATACAGATAAAACTTACATAACAGACAGGATTTCATAATTAATGAGCTTTAGCTGGATTTTGTTGCCTTTGAACAAAACTCAGCCAGCTGTTTCCTCATACTTCCAGCCTTGTATTTCATGGTCATGTATGAGTGGTACTCATTAACTCATGCTTAATGTTTGTGTCGCTGTGGGCTTTGAACCACAATGCAGGAGAACTGTTAGATTGGAACAGAAACATGTTTTATTCATATATACTTCGTAAAGCAGAGACAGTTCAAAAATTTCACTATTCACCGCCCGAAACCCCCAAAACAGCTCAGGGCTACTGTGTAGACCTGCATATAAAATATCTGTTGGAATTATATAAACCAGTGGCTCAAACCTGAGGTTTGGTTGACTGAATTGAACTAAGACTGATGAAATGCCTAAAAACACAGCAAGCAAGGAAAAATACATCAACCCACTGTCACTTTGTCCAAAGGAAATGCATACAGTATATTTTCCTGGAGGGAGAGGCAGTCCATTTAGCAAGCAATCAAGTAATCTGATGAAGTGAAATGAATGGGAGTGGGGTGGAATGGTTAATCGCCTGTGGAAGCATTTTATCTCGTAGGAACACATTAAAGAGGCATTCTGTCGATGTAGGCTATGTTGGGGGAGGTTGTGAAAAATCACAGTCTGCCGGCGTGTGAATTGATATGACTTCGGTGTTCTCTTTTTGCAAAATACATAATTTTTTTTGCCAGATATGATTTGCTCTTAGACTGGCTTCAACATGGCATGCAGCAGGAAAGAAAACAACATGAAGGACTCCTATTAGAGTCTGAAGGGGCAGACTTCAGCTTCCAGGAAAAAGTGCACAAAAAAGGAACCGGTGTACCCTATACTGTTGTACTTCTTGTTAAGCATCAAAGTTGTCTACATTATAAATAACACACATTCATATTTCTAGGCTCTCCCATGTCACTGGACTGTGGGAGAGAAAAAGAGTGACAGACTCCATTTATTAGAGGCCAGGTGTGGTATGTGTTGTTCTCCTCACTCCCACCATGGAAGTGCTTCTCATAATTAAAATCATCTGCAGTGTCACCATAAATATCACGTGCGATCTGTATCGCAGTGTTTTACAAAGCCAGCAACAAATTGCGAAAATTGTCGTTATCAAATGTGCCACATGCAACTGCAGCATTCTACTAAAGCTTTGGCCATACAACCGAAACCTAAGGCATTAAAATAAAACACATTTGGTAAATGCATTGCTCACCAACCTCACAGCCTACCCATGTCAGAGTATCAAATGAGAGAGAAATACGACACTTCTGCATAGTAAATAGAGATCAGCATTTCACACAGATAGTGCTGGTCTACAGCATAACACCCCTGAAATAAATGTAGTCAAACTATTTTTGGGTTACTGAAACTGAAAATGATGCTCAAAATTGTTGGTTGGCTCTAGTTTTCATGATCTGCTATAGATTTTGACCCCTGAATTTTGTCAAAAATGGCCCAAATCAGGATAGATGCCAGTTTTCACATAGCCAATTTTCCTAAACTATCCATCCAATTTTGATTAAATTGGGCTTGCATGAATTGGAATTATAACAAGCATAAAATGCAATCGTCAAATGTCAAATCTTATGGGAAAACTATACTCGATTAAAATGTTTCACACTGAGTCTTCTCTATCTAGACCTTTTTCTGATGTTTTTTTAATTGTTACATAAGGCAGAAAGGTGAAATATCATATGAAGTGATCATAAACAGATGAGAAGACATAAGCTTATAATTCATGATGAAAAAAATCATCTAACCACTGTACATAAGGGTAAAATGCAAAAACAATCAAACATCTTGGAAACATTAGCCAGTCAGCTAATTTAATTTTCATATTTGGTTACTGCAAAATCCATAAACATTAGATTGCACATTTTACCTCTGAAGCAGACAAGTCCTGAAAAACTGTTGCCCACTGCAGGCAGTATAAGCGATGGATATCCCAGTGACTGTATAAAAGACTTGTTTTGTACAATCACTGATATAGCCCAGGGTTACTGCTTGGTCATAGAGAACGGTCTACTTAAGGAAAAGTTAAGCTATAATTATTGCATCCATCACGTAGAAGATGTTAAAATAAACTGACCTGCTGGTGCCACCATGGAAAAAAAAAAAAATCAAGTGATTACCAAAGTCGTTAGTATTCATCCTCTGGGCACCAATCATATCTGTAACCAATTTCATGGCAATTTACCCAACAGTGAAGAAATTTCAGCCTTGAACACAGAAAAAAGAGGGGGCCAACCAACCATGATTGCCATCCCTAGACCCAGTCTGCCAGCAATGTCATCAAATCAAGAACAGCTACATGATTATCATGGGTGAAAAGAAAAACCACCTGTTGTGAGTCCGCAGCAGAGCACCGGTGGTCAGAATCATCTGTGTGACTAAGTGACAAGTGACTCATTGCAAAAGGCCTAATCCACTGATGTCTTTAACAAAGCTTCGGTCTGCTAATTCATAGCTTCACTCCGACTGTGACAATAATTGAAAAACTGCGATTCATAATTCAAGTCAAATATTCCCTTTTACTGGTTTTAATGATTTATACTTATGTTCAAACAGTTCAGACTGAGAATTAGATCATAAAAATTGTTCAGTGGGAAAATGAAAGTTTGGTAAATTATCAATTAACTCCAGGGAGGCCTTGGCTGTGTGCATAAATTTTGGATTCAAATCATTATATTGGTGAGCCCTCCCACCCATATAACTGCATCACATTTGGAAAAGCCAAGATTCTTACAGTGTTCCTTGAGTGAGAAGTCCAATACTGGCAAAACAGCAGGGGTGATTAAAACCAAATAAGCAACAAGTAATCTGCCTTTGATGCTGTATTGGCTGGTTTCACAGACGCGGATTAGATGAGTTTGATCCTACATTGAAGTCGACTGGAAAAGGCTTAAATCAAGGCACGCCTGTGAATTCGGCCCATTAAGTATTTAGAAACGTATCATCAAACATCATCCGTTTCCTTGTTCCATGTGCTCACATAACGCTGTTTTGAAACATTATTTGCTGGCTCGCCTTGATTTTCTGCACAGTAAAGTGCATTATGTGTTGCCTGTCTTTGAACAGCTGCATTAATGATTTTGTACTTCTGTAGTATCAAAATCTGGGAGAGTTAATTACTTTGTGAGTTCCTTTCTCTCTCTCTCTTTCAAGCTTCCAAGAAAAGCTGAATTTAATGAAAATAATGACACACGATCAAGCAAATATTACTGAAATGCTGCTCAAACAACTATTGAAGTGAAGAAATAGTCAGTGCTGGTTGTTACAGATTTACCAACTGAGAGACTTCACGGACTCCTTGCTGCCTTCTTCTTTGATTCCATCTCTGTATCTAGGCCTCACATGTTTTCCGCGCAGTCTGGAGCCCCTCCTGAAAGTGAAAGTGTGTCATCTAGTGTTCACTGCCAGCAGCCACTGCTCCTGAGCTGTTCTGGGTATTGCGGATTACATAAACCAAACTGACATGCAGTGTGAAAATGGCTTCCAATCAGTGTGACCGTGTGTGCATTTCTCATATAGTTCCTTTTGCATCCCTGACAACTGGAGCCTGAGCATCTCCAAAGATTTGCACTGCAGGGAGTCTTGTTTTGTATTATCATTAAAGACACATATAGGGTGTGAGAGAGCGTAGTCCTGCACGTATGCCACACTGGATCAAAAATTAGCTCCACACTGAGTGAACAAACCGTGACAATATACAGCGTTTCTGTGGATGCATTTGCTGGGTTTCTGAAATTTTCAAAGAGCTATTTTGTACCACTTATTTCAAAGGGACGTACCAAAAGATTAGGACAAGACAATGTAAGAGACAGCAGCATCACAGGCTTCCGCAGCGATACTTTTCCTGGGAAGGAGCAGATTGGCGTCGTGGCATTTGTCAGAATGTGAAGTTTGTCTCACACAGGATGACATGCTCTGATGGAAAACTTGCCAAAAACATTTTTCCATTTCAGCTCAAGGGCAACAAGTACTGTGTTGTTAGCATGTCTAATTTCATACGAAAGGTGCAAAAAAATAAAAGTTTGCATGTAGCGCTCGCTCCCTTTTCATGCCTGTGACACAAAGGTACAACCCACACACCCTGTAATCCCAGAAAGCAGAGCACTACCAATGACCAACTGAGAGACTTGCAAGGCAGAGTGTCAACATCGGAGGAAACGGCGACTTGGCACGGGTGCCACATTTTACCAATCTCACTCAGCAGCTGGTGATCAATACAATCAGATATGGTTGGAACCCCCCCGCCCGGCCCACCCCTCACCTCCGTATCTCCTTTTCTTCTCTCATTATCCTCCAAGCATCTTGATTTACGTCTCCAGCAGTTTCATGTGGATGATATTCTGTTTTAATCACAGTGGATGTGACTGAGTCACAGCTTAACTGATAAGATATTTGTGTAGTGAAAATATATTTTGTATGGTTTTGTTTCCAATGTTAATATACGTTTTAAAGACATAAAACTGAGTATTTAAAAAAAAGCATATTAGCAAATGACAAATTGACAATAAAAGGGGCAACATGAATCAAATGTAGTCCATTTATTATATTTTTACAATTATTTTTTTAAAAACCGCATTCATTACATCCTTCAGTTTCTTAATTGCAATATAAGGCCACTGGAGTTACTGACAGCATTAATACAACAGACATGATCTTGAATTCCAGCATTATTATTAGTGCATATTTACCACATTAGTAAATGAAATGTCAGGAGATACTGTTTTTGCATAATATTGTATAACAGCAGTGTGTGGTCTATTAATGCTGGGTCACAATGCAATCAGCCACTTTACAAGTTCAAGTGCTATAACAGGTCCCTGGAAAATCTGTATTAATGACATGCATTTGGTTTATATAAATCCCTATATGACCTGCCACAGAGATATAATCCTAAACTGGAAAATATAAATTTTATTGCTGCAGCTTGCACCATATCAAATTAGCATACAAAAATATAGCATCACATTAAAAATGTTTTACTACATAGGGCATGGTTGAAATAACAGATGGCTACAGGGGATGATAAATAACCCTTTTTAACAACAGGATATAACATTTACCCTCCACTCAAGCCAAAGATGTAAACTGATTGAAAATTGAAGAGCTGCCACTTCTTAAGTGTTCAATACATAAAGCATTAGCAATGCATCAAAAGGGAAGTTTCACCAATAATGTATGATGCACACTAAAGTTATGGAAAGCTAAGAGAAGAAGTGTCTTTAAGATTGCCGTGGTCTATGAATTCCACGCAAGTCGTTTCAACTTTTCTAAGGCATAAAGTGCTCTTGTATGGAGACAATGGATCAACCGATGTCACTGTTTTAGCCTTACAACACATCAAACACTCCTGAGTCAAATGTCCTCATTTTGTGAAAACAACCACAAGTTTTCTACTGGTCATTTGGTACACTTCACGTATTACTTAGCACTGTCCACACAATAATGTGTAAGCTTTACAAAAAAGCCTTTATGAACTACTTTAAACTTAGATCCATAAATTATATCAACATTCAACTATGTTTTAAACTTACTGCATATGGAGTCAGATCCAAAACCAGTAAATATGTGATGGTACAATTTTCAAACTGCACAGTGCAATAAAACTTTTAATGCATGTTCGGAGCGGCAAATAAAACACAGACTCTTGCAGTATCCCATTACTTTAGGCCCGAGTCACACAGGACTAGAGAAAATTCAGTGACTCACTAGCAACTTCCGGTCGAAAGGGGAAAAAGTGTACTCCCCACCCAGTTGGTGAGCATTTTCTGGAAGTTACTGGCTGCTACAAGTTGAAATAATTCGCAAAGAGGGTGCTACACCAAAAACATCCATCCGATTGCTTTACTCACTAGCAGATTGTCGCGGTGGCCTGTAGTTCACATGAAATACGCTGACTTGTCTGCACACATCTCTGTAGTGAAACTTGAAAACTGCAGTGCAAACCACACACAGAAGGTTCGCCTTCCACAGTTTCACTACCATTTACAGTTTGCAAGTGTTTGCATGTCTGCATCTTCCATGCAAACTACGGCTAACAGCAGCTAACTGCTAGTGACCAAAGCAATCTCAAGGGGGTTTTCAGTGCAGCACTGTATACCTCTTATGAACCAATTTCATGCTGGCAACTACCAGCAACTTCTAGAAACCACTCACCAACTCGTCCCACCAAAGACCAGTAGTCACCAGGCGGTCAGTGACCGGTCTCTGGCCTATTTGACTGGAGCTTTAGCAATCAATTTCACAGTGACTGCTAGCAACCATCTGCAACCAGTCAAGAAATACACCTTCTTCCCATGTGACTTGTCATTTCCATCTGGTTGCTAACAGGTCTGTGTGACTGAGACCTTACATTCTTTCAATTTGGCAACAGAAGGGATTGTGACTGCTCAAGTCCCAACAATTATACTGTATAAAATGTCTTTTTCTATCCCCTCTTTCTCCATATTGCAAGCATACATTCTGAATCAATAGCAAAAATCCATTTCAGCACAAATGTGCCCTAACATCAGTTCATAACACAACTCCTTTCAGATTGATGGGCAAGCAGCCTGTGGAGGTTAATGGTGAAAAAAAGGTTGCAAATTGCTTCATTCGGTCTCCTCCATTATCTGCTTCTGCTGCCAAAAACTCCGCTCTTTATGACTTATGTTCATAAATCAAACCTAAAGCACACAAGTGTTCATCTGAGGAGGATTTGTGTGGCGTAAGCCAGAAAGACAAGCCCTCCACTGATTGCCTTTGACACACATAGAAACAGGAGGTGATAAAGAATTCAGAGAGGACCAGGGAATCTATCAGAAAACTATCTGCCATCCTAGAATCTGAAGACACAGACAACTGTCTCCTCCTTTACTGCATTTCTCTTACACTCCCTCCACAGCCTGTGGGACAGTCACACAAGTGACCACAACACTGCTTCATAGGGATCTATAGTTTTCTGATCCTGACAGATGGACACAGAACCAGTTCAGGGCAACCCAATAGAGCAACTCATAAGGGGAACACCTCCATATCTGCCCATATGTACTGCCTCAAAATACCACAGCAATTAGTATCATCTATAAAATAAATCATTTTAAAACATACTTGACACCACATGAAGTAAATCCTTAAATTATGGCTATAATTTAGTCTTTTCAAGCTGCATTTCATGAAAGAGCACAAAACAGAATTACGCTGCACTGAAAAAAAAGTTATTACAAAAGCTAGGAAAATAACCCAAGTCATTTTTACCTTTGATTCATATTCATTCAAAGCAGGCAAGAACCGAATACATCTGGAGTTTCTCCCATCAGTAGTTAGTGATTAAGCTGAAGAGGTGCTAGGTACTTGCACAATGCCTTTTTTATTAAGCTACTGGTATGTAGCAAGGAGTAGCAAGCACTCTTATAGCGTCCTAAAAAGGCTCTCAACTAAATACCTGAAAATTTGTTCCACTTCCTCTTCACAAAGAGAGCAGAATAAAAAAAAAAATTTACAGAAGGGAGATTTAGCCCCTTCTACAGGAGAAGACAAAAATATCAAATGACACCCCGTGACATGCCTCTGAAAATTACTGCAATACCAGCTACTAGCTCATATGATGATCAGAGCTTGCTGACCGATTTATAAAAAGGTGCCGTTTTGTTTCTTTTAGATGCATATCTGCCCCTTTCTGCATAAAGTGGTGCATACAAACTCCACGAGAACTGTAGAAAGTAAGCACTGGTAGATTTCACCCAGTGAGCAAAATTTTGTAGAGGTTTAAGTTTGGAAGGAAGCACAAAGGTGTCCTCATTTGAGGTCCTTTAAGGGCAAGGCAAACATATTCTAGGTCTGTAGCATTACATCTTCTCTTCAAAGAACCACTTCTGGTGGAGGCTATCGGAGCAAGGTTGGAGTGAGGGTGCTGGTGTCCCATTGTCTGTCTTATCTATTGCCTCTACACACTTGCTGCTGTGGACATGATACAGACTCCCATCCTGAAAAATATTTTAAAAATAGTCATTAGCAATACATGTCTACAGAACAAACATCAGCTCTGCCATATTATTTTCATTACTCTTTGAACATCACAGTTTTAAGAGCGACAAAGCTTATGACTGGAACACAGAAGACCTGAACAGATTGATCTGTACTTTTATTGTTTGCCTTTGTTTGCTTCACTTTCCATTTTCCCTCCTACTGCCTGGTCCCCCCACTCTTCACATACTTTTGCATTCATTCCATGTTTTTTTTGGATCATTTACATTTAGATAGTGTGATGTAACTGCATTCAAACCACACTAACTCCCAGGATTGTGTGGTGAATCCTCAGCTTGCTACTATTATACTATATTGCATACAGTTATATAGTATAAATTTGAATCCACTGCTTTTAAAAAACAAAACAAAAAAAAAACAGAACAATGACATATTATTGTTAAAAGCCTGTAGGATTTTCAGAATTTGAGTTTGGAATAAAAAGATATAGTCTATGGAGGAAGAGGATGGTGGTTAGAAGGTCACTGGAAAGGCAAGGAACTATAGAATCAGTTTAATTCACTATTTGTTCTGATCTTTTGAAACATTGTGGCAGTTTAAAAAGGAAAATAATAAGCAATAATGAAAAATCAACAAGATGTCAGGGAAAACTCAACAGAAAACTATATTTTGGCCCCGACACTGATTTTATATTCCACAGCTTCTCTTCCCAGACAGCACCTCAAAAATTAATTACATGCTGCAATTTCAGTGTCACCATATTACTTACTCTTTCAACAGTCTCAGTGAAGATTTGGATTCAAAAGAAACTGACTAGACTAAAATACTCGATAGCTTACCTTTCGGAGGATAAATTTCTGGTCCACGGGTACAGGCTGCCCACGTTTTTTGCACAGTTGGACAGTCAAGTAGGTACTGATGCTGTCACCTACGATGCATCCAGCAGGTTCCCTCGTGTTGTAACAGATCTCACCATCCACAGAATATTCAAAAAACTGTGGGAAGAGACAAACCTGGGATTTAAATCTTTGTGAAATTTAAACAGCTAAATAAAAGTATACACTCACTGGTCGCTTTATTAGGTACACCTGTTCAACTTCTTATTAATGCACATATCTAATCAGCCAATCAAATGGCAGCATTTTAAGGCATGGGGACACGATCAAAACGACCTGCTGAAGTTCAAATCGAGCATCAGAACAAGGAAGAAAGGGGATTTAGGGAACTTTGAATGTGGCATACCTATTGGCGCCAGGCAAGTCGTCTGAATATTTCAGAAACTGCTGATCTACTGGGATTTCCCCACAACCATCTCTAGGGTTTACAGAGAATGGTACAAAAAGGAGAATGCAACCAGTGGGCAGCAGCTCTCTGGATGAAAATGCCTTGTTGATGTCAGAAGTCAGAGGAGAATGGCTAGACTGCTTGGAGCTGACAGGAAGGCAACAGTTACTCAAATGACCACTTGCTACAACAGCGGTTTGCAGAAGAGCATCTCTGTCAAACCTTTAAGTTGGGATACAGCAGCAGAAGATGTTAATGGGCACCGTTTAAAGAGAGATGGCTTCTGCGTGTGTTTGTGAAAATATGTAATGTGATTCTGCAGCATGTGCAGTAGTCTCATAAGGCAGCTATTCCCACTTTCTACAATAACACCACTTTGTGTCCACAGAGAGGTTCTGGAATAACAATGCTAAATTTCATAGTGCTTCATGGACTACTGAATATCACAAAGAAATGGCATTGGGAAATTTACACTCCCTTTGTATCAACAAAGCCATCATATAATTTTGCAGCCTGAAATAGAAGAAATTCATTATTCCCAAATCTGTAAAAGTACAAACACAAACCCTTGTAGTCCGGGAGGAAAAAGGATGATTATGTCCTTAATTTAAAAGAAACTGAGCCGCTATTTATATCCATGATTACTTTTGTCTATGATAAATGTAAAACAGGAAGTAGTGAAGGAGAAGACAGGGAAAAAGGAGATGGCAAGTAAATGTGATCAGAAGTAGAGCAACACACAGCTCAAGAACCATTTCTAATTATTGCTGCTATCAAATGTGCTGGTACATATTAATATCACTGAATGTGATGACAGTAAAGATTAGAATTAAAGAATTGAATCAGAATTAAACTTGATTCAAACCTTAATGTGGCTTATAGAAAACAGAGTAGAACTCAGAACAGTCTCCATACAAGCAGACAAGCACACAAACTACTGCAGTCATGAAAACACTGATTAACTTTACTAGTCAATAACACATCCCAAAGGAGTGATAGTGATCACTTAATGTTACAAACTGCTTTACAAAACTAAATAAAACCAGACACAGGCCAATAAACTGAGAATAGCCAAAGGACCTGAACACACTGGAAGAAAAGTCTCATGGTATGAAGGCTGTAATAGCAAAAGCCCAATCACCCTTCATTATAACCTGGGAGTAACCAGCAGGGTTCCATATCCTGATCTAAAGGGTCCAGAGAGCATTTATGAGGTCAATAAATCAGTGATGTATTCAATAGCGAAGCTGTTTAAGGCTTTAACAGCGAGAAATACAATTATTATAAATCTAAAAAGCATCCCAATGTAAGGTCGCAAGCACAGTGATGATGTGATCATGCCTTTCTGTCATTATAATGAGTTGGGCAGCAGTGTTTTGTGTGTGAGGAAAAAAAATGTTTGGAGAAGCACTAAACTGGAATATTGAATATTTATTTTGTCTCAGCTATATGAAGAGAGGGCATCCATATCAGAGTGACTGGTGAGTGCCAGGGTCAACTGTTCTGAACAAGAGTGAACAAATGAACACTGTAGCCCACAGATCACGGCCAAACAGCGTGTTGCGTTTGATTTCAAAAAGCAAGGACCAAATAAACATTTAATCAAGCCCAACTAAAATTTGTGTTCACATGGTTTAAAAAAAAAGGGGCTACCGGCTGAGTAGCTAATCAGCAAACTAGCTTGTAAACATGTTAGAGGTTTGGTGACCTGTTCAGCACAGGAAGATGCAGGTGCCTTTTCATCTGATGAAGCACCAGTCACTGGCATTCCTTACCTGGTTCTGGCCCATACCGTGACACAGGTAGAGGATGACCCTTTCGCCCACCAGCACCTGCTCATCCTTAGGGTTGTAGTCAAAACAGTAGTTGGCCTTGCCCCGGTTCTTAAGCTATCAAAAAAAGCAGTAACAAGATGTCTTTAGCCAGTGATACAACATAGCCTACAGAAGCTCATACATCTTACTTCGTCCTCACCATCCCAAACATGCCTGGCCGATCTTGTGGGATGTGAATATCGGGGTAAATGTTATCCAAGTACCACCTGAAGTTCTTACAGCCCAACTTCTCTCTGAGTTTCCTCCGCTCTGTTACATCTCCAAAGGCCTCCTGAAGACAAAGATGATAAATGACAGTTCAGCGTGATTATTTTAAATTCACTTTTCTGGATCAACGATCTGACAAAACATCAGGAAGAACAGAATTGATCTACATCGTGAAAAGTATCACCAGTGGCGTCTCATATTCAAATAAAGATCTTAAGTGAGCGCACTGTCGATGCAGTCACCATCAGACAGCTGCTGTGTCAGAAGAGGTATTCATAAGATAACAGTGGGCTGAAATGGAATACAATAGCACCATCTATGGTTCATACACAATACAATGCCAAATAACAGCACACCCTCAAATAAACAGAACTTCAAACAGTCAAACAGGAACCAGGTGTTAATTCTACAAGCATCTCCGTATGTGCTGGCAAACAGTTTGTTCCTGTGTAAACACTGTTATGAATACAGAGTTACACGTGGCCACATCACACTGATAAAGAATAGTTCACTAGATTATGAGGAAGAACGCCATCTCCACTTTAATGTGCCAGCAAGCATATGCTCAGCACACCTTCCCTGCTGGAAGAATGGTTCAGCAGCACTGCAGGATGATGGATGATAGTGGTCTGCCCAAACACAGCTCTAATTGGCTATTCATCAGTCTATTTAGTCAGAAGAAAAAGTCCCAAAGGATGCAGTCCTTTGTCAACGGCTAGGACGACTGTGGACTATCAGAACAATGAAGGCTAGTCCAGGACACCATAGCTCACCAGGCTGATAAGACTTAAATTAAGGATCAGTAAATACCCCCAATGAAATGCAAAGGTAAGGGCAACCAGCCCAGCGACAGTCCACGAGATGAATGAATAAATGGTCCCTGGAAACAACCTAAGGGAGCAACTAGAAGCCAAGAGCACAGAGGTGCCAATTAGTGAAACAGCAGTGGAAAACAAAAGCGAATTATTCCAGAGGGCTGTACTACAAAGCAAGTTAACTCACTTTTACAGGTAATTCCTGCAGTAACTTTGTAACCTGGGGTATAACTTCCAGAGCTCACTGCTTATTGACCAATCTATTCTCTTGAAAAAAAAGCATCAGCTTTCCTAGAAGATCCTGTGGATCTTGGTGCATCTATAGTAAGA
This sequence comes from Australoheros facetus, assembly GCA_030220045.1. NCBI lineage: Eukaryota > Metazoa > Chordata > Actinopteri > Cichliformes > Cichlidae > Australoheros > Australoheros facetus. Next base: position 22,121 of record JASGAU010370800.1, on the reverse strand, counting down.
GGGCCCTTTGGTTTTCTCAAAAATGAGATTTACAAATTTTCTGTGCCAGGAATTTAATTCCTTGGGTCAGTTTTTCCTGTTGGGAGCAAGCAATTTCAAAGTCATTGCATTGTTTTCTAGGCTTTTGTATAGCAAAATACAGTAAATCCTAAAACAGAGCATTAAAGCCTTGTAGATTACTTGGTGACCTCATAAGAGCTGCAGCTCAAAGATTAAGGCTAAATTTGCCTTGCATGCTATAAAAATACAGCTAAGCGACACATTTAGCTCACAGAATACACAACTGTAATTACAGTCAGTATATTCATGCCTTATTAATGGGGCAGTGATTTATAAGCCTATTAACTTTCACAGTCTGCATTTTTTTTTTTTTTTGCCAGCTTTCCTTCCTGGTCTTGGTTGCAGCCTAAATTATAGTTTTACAGTCCTATTTATTAAGGATTATGTTTTGCTCTTTTTTGTGAAAAATATGGACCTCTAGAGCTATCATCGTTTGCAACTGGTCATCTCTATAATATCAATGCATGCAAACTCCTACCAACTTAACAACATTAACTGATATCTTAATTACCATTGTGGTAGTACCATGGGTTTCCCCTCATAATCATCCAGTGTTAAATCAGAATATCCCTTCAGGGTACAGCTCTCAGACTCACTCCTTTGCCTGCGTCATCCTGCATAATTTGGAATGTAGATTATTTAGCTTTAACACTGCTTGGTTACTAATTAACAAGGCGCTATAAACATAACTCATGTTGGCTGCCAGGTAACTCAACTTGTCTCAGTGACCTCTCCCTACGCAAACCCCAATTTACTTGCAGGACTCACTGCCTACTGACTGTTTTTTTTTTTTATTTTGTTTCTTTTTTTTTTCTTTGCCTGGGGGATTGGGGGTGATAGCGTCGCAGGCTGTCAAAATGTCAAGGAAAAGGCATGTTAAAAATTAACCATGAATATATTAGATTAACTCAGGTTAATTCATAATCATGAACGCATGTGAATGCAAAGGGTAGCTGCATAGCTTAGACATAACAAACCTTAATTCATTCTTTACACAAATGTATTACTAAATGCATCTATTGTGAATGTCCTCAGCACCTAGAGAAACTACTTTGCAGACATGCTTTGCAACCATTTTGCATCACCTTTATAAGAGCTAACATTAATGGGCAGCAGCAGACTACAGAAGACAAACAGGCACAGAACATTCATCCAGAAGACTGCAATCATTTTTCCCATCCATCCATCTTCTTCCACCTATCCAATTAAGGGGTTGCGGGGGTGAGGGAGGGAGGGGGTGTGGAGGCAGGGTACACCCTGGACAGGTGGCCAGTCTGTCGCAGGGCTAACACAGAGAGACAGATTCTCACATTCACACCTATGGGCAATTTAGAATCACCAGTTAACCTAATCCTACTACCTGCATGTCTTTGGACTGTGGGAGGATGCCGGAGTACCAGGAGAGAACCCACGCAGACACATGGAGAACATGCAAGCTCCACAAAGAGAGAAGCCCCAGCCAGACGGTGGATTTGAACCCAGGATATTCTTGCTGTGATTAACCACCATGCCACTGTGCTTGTAGTATAATTGTGTCAAGCTAAATTTTGGGTTTCGCAATATTTTGCAAAATGGAGAAATCCAGAGAAACCACAGCTCCACCCTCCTCATAATTCTATTGAATCAGATACTGTTTGTTGCACAAGCACACCTCTAAAGGTTAACTGAGGCATGGACACACTTACTGTAGGTGTCTCCACACTTTTGACAGGAATTGCTTTTGTTCTTCCTGTCTGATTTACAGTTAGATGCATTACCGGTTTGGAGGATTTAGTGCATTTTTTTTTTTGGCAAGACTACCTCTTCTCTGCGAGATGAGCGCCACCTGATCTGTGTTTAGAGAGCTTCTCCTGTTAACTACACTATCAGTCTCTCTCTCTCTCTCACACACACACAAAAAGTCAGGGCACCCCAGTGGGTCAGCACTGCTCTCACCATTTCAAGGACAGGTGGGTGACACCCGCTGGCACCATATAGCACGGAAAGGTGGTAATCGCACACCGGAATGCCCTGTCACCTTGGGTGTCTGCTACTCATGTATCCCTCGTGTCACTTAATCAGGGGAGCTCTTATGCAGTGTGTGTATATGTATGCAAAATTTGGGAGAAGAAGGAGTGTGTGTTATTTTTTGTGTGCGTACTGCCGAGTGTGTTCACTGGTGAAATTAATGGGTTAATCAGTTCTCAAAGAATTTTCTTTAAAAAAATTAAAAAGAAAAAATAAATACACACACACACACACAGCCTTCACAATACTCGCAACACTCACACCACCTGCGCACACTCACCAGGCGTGCGTGGGGATTACGATGGTAGTAGATCTCCTTGTATTCATCCAACCAGACCTCAGCCGCTCTCACGCTGTTTGCCAACGCTTTGCTCCGTGAGTAAGGGGCCTTTTTAGGGAACACATGACCCACGTGGGAGCACGGGTGGATCTCCAGGCTGCCCCCACACTGCCAAATCTAAGACACATCAATAACACCACCACGAGGATTTGGTTAGCCTCTCAGCCATGATTCAATCAGGAAACAAAGCACAGTCTTGTTGTGGAGGAGCTTGGGAACAGAAAAGCTGGACTGTTGTTGGAAAATATTTTTGGTTACTTCCCTTTGGGAAATTACGGTTATTGGAGGAAAGGGATGTTCAAATTCTTTACTCCAATTAAAGTATTAAGCTCTTTGGCCTGTTTTCATTCCATGTTTAGTTTTATTTTCATTGTGGATTCCACATAAATTGAGCAGTTGTCATATGGTTCAACAAATCTAAACCAGACGTTGCCGCCTTTTCAGTGATGTACATTGTGAATGGGGCCTTAGTCCCAAAAGCAATGCAAACTTAACCCTGTAAATATCAATTTGGTATGTGCTTTGTGCCTATGTTGCATAAATAATATGGGATATGTATATGAAAACACATAGTTCTTACCCTGAACGAGAATTCCAGGTTCTCTCCTCCCCACACCTCCATTCCTGTGTCATACGTTCCCAGATAATGGAAGTAGTCCTTCATCACAGCAAACAGACCACCTGCCATAGTAGGAGACC
>JASGAU010370799.1:0-14237 GCA_030220045.1 Australoheros facetus | reverse complement strand
GAGTCAAATATAGAAGTCATTAGCAGGACTCTAGAGAACTTGACTGCATACTGAGGAGGTAATTCAGCCATTTGATTCAGGTGTGTTGGATCAGGGACACGTCTAAAACCTGCAGGACAGGGGCTCTCGAGGCCTGGAGTTGAAGAGCCCTGCTCTAGAGGGCGCCAAATCCCATTAAATGACTGACCTTGTTCAACTCCAGGAAGCTCAAAGACACAAATCAAATCAGAGTAAATTTGCTGACTTCATTGTCCATTTAATAGTGAAGACAACTTACAGAAAAGAAACAAGGCACTGCCTGATTTACAGTACATATAGACAAGCAACACAATAATCTAATGTGAACATAGGCTTATTACTGTCCAATGTTAATGATTGACCGAGTACATGTTCTGCACATCCACACACAGTAAATACCATCATAAGATCTATCTACGTCCTAGCTGTTTCTTAAATGCCTTTAAGGACTTTGCCATCATTGGAGCCACTCCTGTGAGAGCAAAGAAAAGTATTAATCTCAGTTAACACATTATCAGGTAAAATGCAAGTCATCAGGATCACTGCACAAAAGGCATATGTATTCATTTAACCTCTACCCCAAGCAGTGAAGAACAGGCAAGAAAAGAAATAACTGAACATAATCTGGTAGGCTTAGGAAGCTCCAGCTCACTTGTTTTTTTGCGAGCATCTTGTGTACCGGTTCCTCCTGAACTGGTGCTGCTGGACCTGTTGGGCTCATTACAACTCTGCTTCGATCGGTTGTCCTGAACCTTGACACTGAACACAGGAAATAAATTTAAGAAGCAAAAACAACTGACGTGAAACTACAAAATGAGTGGCCATCTACCTCCAAACGTCAGTGTTACACACGGCTGGCGAGCACAACATCCCCATGTTGCAACAACTGACAAAGGACCCAATGCTGTCTCCAACTAGAATAAAACCAGTTTATCCAGCACATTGCTCCAATTCCTGTGTTTGGCCAAGCTCGCCCAAAAAGCATTTCGCCCGCTGTGATCACATGAATCTCTGATGGGTTATGACCCTGCTAGGCTGCTGTTGTTTAGTGATCACTTTGTGATTAAGGGCTTTTATGTGGAAAAGGAGCAGAGCAAGCCAGGTGTCCACGCTTTGCCAAAGATAAACAGATGCACATAAATGCCCCAGAAAAGCTTTTATATGGTCTTTGGTGAGTTTATAAACTTAACCAATAAGGCAACCAACTTCATTTTCATTAATATATAAACATTAGAAAAACAGATACTATTTAAAGAAAACATGGTTAGAAAATGTATTGCCTGTATTTAGGAGGCTGAAACTCACCTGCTCTTGTGCTGATGAGGCTGCTGAACAGCCGTACCATGAATTTCCTGCTGAATTCGCACGTCTCTTGGTGGCTTGGCAACAGTGTGAATAAATGCCATCTTCACCTGCCGGCCTTATTAAAAAAAAATAAATAAATAAAAAACGACAGCCAGTTTACAAAACATTAGAGACTAAATATTCACTACAAAATACACTGCCTCTGAAAAATCTCTTCCACTTTAATATTTGACTTTTTGCAGATTCTATATCTGGGGAGATTTGTGTTTTACTTAGAAAGTGAAGTCTGTAGGAGTGTGTCGTGTCTTGTGAGATGTTAAAAATATGGCTCTGCTGTTCCTGAATTTTCACTACCAGAATTTTCACTTCACCTTTGGGTTTCTTTGATTGTGCTGAGACAATCGTTTTTGTCAGTCTTTGCAGTTTCTTTTCCCTCTCCTCAGACAGCCTGAGGTACATCTCTTTCCACGATTCATACTCTTGAAGTTTGGAGTCCTTGAAGTCCCTCTGACAATGTTTTCCCCACAAATGGTCCGTCACACCAACGTAGACCTGCAAAAGTAACGCACAAAATACACTTTACACAAACAAAACCCTTCTAACTTTTATAATAGCTTTCCACCCAATTTCTAAACAAGGTCAACATAATTTAGGTTTACTAAATTTCAGAATAAACTGGCACACGCTCAGTACCTATCAAAGCTGTGTGTTAACACCCTTTTAGATCTCGGCATGTTTTTAAAAAAAATAAATAAATAAATAAATAAAGAAGATATCCAATCTAAGAGTTTAAATGTGGCTGGATTATTGATGCCAGATGTGACAGCACAAAGCTGCACTTTGTATTTGCACACAAACAGCATGCAGGTTTATATTTCTCTGTTGACTTAAGGTGTGCACATAAGCCAAAGCCCCGAGAAAACATACAGGCAGTAAACTGCTCAGCAGAACAAACTTGTTGAATCTTGCCCGTATGAAAAACACCATCACGCGTTTTACCCCTGATAAAAAATTTTCACTGAACTTAAAGAAATTGTGATGAAAAATTTCCAGCTTTTGGCATAAACCTAATGGTTATTGTTTAATTAAATACTGATAAGTAGTCCTTGTAGCCCTACTTAAGCAGAACGAGCGTTATCAGATGTGATTACTATATAAATAATGACTGGTTGAATGGGTGTGGTCATTTTTAAAAATGATGATCTTTAGTGCAATTTAAAATACCAACTACATATTTTACAGTTTTCATCTCAGTTTATATCCACATACTTTTAAAATCACCATGAACCAGCTGGAATGTGCAAAAAACTGATACGCACAAATATTCAAACTGTACAGTAGATCACCTGACTGTTGCTGGGTAAATGTGCTTTTTCAAGGAAAGGGGCTGTTCTGGGAAAAGGGCACCCAGCCATTTTAATTTTAAATCTTTAAATTTTCTTAATCCTAGAACACCTACATGAGTTTTCTGACATGACGACTCATTTTTATGCGGGTGATGAGGGGAAAAAAAAAAAAAAAAGAAACACTACATTAGGGCTCTGGGGTTAATCAGCATTTTATAATTGCCTCTGTGTCTGTTCCATCTGCACTTTCAGTGTATCCTTGTAAATGAAGACCTAAACTAGGTTTTTGCACCATATTGCAGAGTACATTTGAGGAAAAGTAGACAACCCAGATGAGCAGGTACAAGCTGGAGGACAGACCCACTGCTGGGCAGGCATACCTAATAAAGTGACCACAAGGGGTAGGGGTGTGTGTGTGCTAAATGTGTCATTTTCTTACTGGGTTACATTCTTCGATGCGTTGCAGCTGCTCCGGGGTGCACCTCTCCAACACGGGCTCGAGGATTTCAAACGGGACTCCACCAGTTTCATAAAGCACTGAGGAGAGATCCCTGCACCTAAATATATGTCAACCATAAACCAGAGCCCTGGGAAAAAAGCCTTCCTGGGCTTTACTCACAGTTAATGTTGTTCTGGAGTGTGCGGATACACTGTTGGTACAAGCTCAGCATAACTGGGAGAAAGACAGTCTTGGCACCAGAGTACACCTGCATCTTCCTGTTAAGTCGCTGGCCGTTGAAGACTGCCGACTCCTCAGAGACGTCGCAGAAGTCAGGCTCCTTCTCATCTTTAAAACCAAAGCACAGATGTCAAGAGCCAAACAACAAAGCTGAAAATACACCTGTACTTAATTAACATATCACACCTTTCCTTTCAAAGTAGTCAAAACTGGAAGGCTTTTCACATTCAGGTAAAGCAGCAGGTAAAGGAATGTTCATCAGGTGCATTACAGGCTCCAGGAACTTCTAAAAATATAAGTAATCAGTAAGATGGCCTTTTATTTAAAAGCAAACATTTTTGACAAATATACCTGTTTTGGAGCCAACTCCATATTTTTCATTGCAGGATCTTTTATTGGTGGCTCTTTGGCAACCGCTTTGAGTTTTCTGGGAGGCTTCTTCCCACCAGATCGCTCCTTTCTCTTGTAAACATTCACATCATAATTCAAGTAGGACTCAAAAGACATAGAAGGCTCCTCTTGATTATTATTACTGTCCTCCTTCATTTTTGCCTTTTTGTGTTTTGAACATTGCCTTTCAGATTCCAGTGAAGTGGCATGCTTTGTTTCTCTTCTCTTTTGAGCATCTGGGTTTCTCAGCATTCCTGACATTCTGCCATCTTCCTTGCCTTCCCTTGACGACTTTGATTTTGTATTCGACTCCCCCTCTGACCCAAATCTCCCACTCTCAGAAGTGCTTTTCTCTCTGGAATCAAATTTGGATTTTTGTTGGTCATCTTCAGAGTTTTTGTTTCCAAGCAGAGTATCACCATCTTCGAATTTTCTGTCGGTCTGATCGCTTTTCTTCTTCTTGGCCATTTTGTCCTTCTGTGGTAAAGTGTCATGCTGGAAGACGTCCTGGTTTTCTTCAGTTTCCTCATGATGTCTATTGTGGTCCATTTTTCTTTTCTGTGAATCCCTTTTCCCCATTTTGAAGTTGGCCTCATCTGAAGAATCCCAATTCTTAATATGATTAGATGTTAAATCATTACTATTTACATTGTCCATCGCCAGTCTTCCATTATTTAGGCAGCCTTGATCATCGAGTTTGTCTTTAATAGAAAGACTCTCTGACAAACTCCCATCTTGTCCATGGCTGTGCAGAGGGAAACTTTAAGATTAAAATGCCAAACACAAAAAATTGAAGAAATAGTCATCTTGTTAAATACACTTTACCTTGTGGATTCTTTGGTGAGCAGTTTTTTCCAGCCTTTTACCAGAGACTTGGCCAATTCTCCAGCCTGTTCATGTCTGCGCAAGGAGTTAACGGTTTTGCCAATTCCAGTTTCCTAATTGATGTTTAGATCGTAATCAGTGCAATAACAATGAAAAATAAACCTATATCCTCCGAAACACAGACTCACCGCAAGAATGTCTAAAGTGATATCCAGATCTTTGAGTTTCTGCAAGATTTTTAGAACCTGAAAGAGTGAAGAAGATTATACCCGCTGCCTGCTACAGCGTTGTGGTGCATTTAATAACTTCCAAGCACTTTTGTGAGCTTAAACATGACTCCAGTGCTCGTTTGGGTCTAAAACTACCCAAAAATGTGATCTGCAGATGAAGAAAATGTGACATGCCAAATATGGCAGTCCTGGTTTTGGATTGCCACAGTTGCTGATTGTGCAATCAGAGCAGAACCTATGTATGGGGACCTCACACACCCACTTAGACTGCTCCTTTTACTGTGAACTATAAATGGATACAGCCATGGCTGGCTGATATGCTGTAGTAGTAGTAGTAGTAGTCTGTCTTTAAAGCTGAACTAGAGATTTACAGGTCTTGCTTGTAAAATTCCTTAATTGAAATTTGATTTTAAAAACAGTTACAACCACTGATATATGCAGGCTTGTGCAAAGGTGAGTTAAAGTAACCTGCAGTGCACTGATGATGGACAGCAGCCATAAGCTGAACAACTGCAGGAACTGCCATTTTTAGCAGCAGCCAGCTCCAGTTTAAATAGCCTGACCCCCACAGCAAAGTGTTTTCAGTGCTGTGTGAAGGGAGCAGGGAAACACTGCTCGCTCAGCCGTTGTTCTCACATTATCCAAAAATATATATATATATATATATATATATATACACACAAGAATTAAAAAATTAAAAATAATCTTACAGCGCTCAGTTTTCCATTGAGGGGACAAGGTCACATTTTCTATAGCGCCCCATGTGGCAGTTGGTGTTGGACAGAAACATGACTAAAACAGGTGGGACTGTTCAGCCAGTACTTAAAAAACAGCAAAACCTCTGCGATTTGTTTGGGCGCATTTACATATATTAAAAAGCGAGAGAGAGAGAAATAAAAACATAAATGATATCTACCGTAGCAGGCTCTGCTCTGTCTGAGAGCTGAAGTTTGAGCCGCATGATTTTCTTCACCACATCAGAGCTGCTGGCCATCACAGTGACTCACGTGCAGCCGCCTACACACACCGGGCAGCGCTGATGACACTATTATAATAATGGGCGGAACCGGTGGCAAATGATATAATGGTATACGGGGTGTGGCTGTGAAATAAAATGACACTAATGCTGGTTCAACGCAAGAGCGGCTTCTTATAGGATTTAATTTTTTTAAATTTTTTTAAAAAAGAAAAACCTTTAATTATGACCATTATAATAAACACGTGCATATGAACGAGGTTTGTAATTTTGAGTACACATGGCTCCTCTTGTTCATGAGATTATTGCTATAGGACCTTTTATCGTCTGGGTCTGTAACTTATAATTTAAAATGCCCAGGGGCTACCGCTGTGATTCGGTGTTGACTGAATTGAATTAAAATGGAGTTAATTCAATTCTGGGTATTTCCAGGTGTATATCTGAGGGCTGCTGGCCTTTTGAATACAAGAGTAAGGCCAATAAACTAGATATATTGCTCTTCAAATCAGAAAGAGCAATCAACCATGCTGGTGATTTTTTTTTAAAAAGGATGACATAGTGATAATTTCCTAAAAGAAACGCTTGAAAATCAAGCTTTCTTTTTCAGAATTTAGGGGGAGATGCGAGGTTTGTAATTTTGAGTCTAAAAGGTCATTTTGAAAAATAACTTATTGAACTCATCACCACACCAGCTAAGGAAACGCGTCAAAACGCATGATTTACCTTTATGCAGCATCTCCTCAGACGTTTGCCCAATGCATCTATAGCAGCGGCATTTTAGCACACAGATCATTAAATGTGCTGCACTGTAACTCATTGCTGTAAATGTTACATCATGATTTTAAAGTAAGCTGCTGTATGTCAGGAATACAGGCATATTCTGTAAAAGAAATTACAGTTAAAAAAAACTGTAAAACAAGTTAGAGTCTGGTCATTGTAAATTTTACAGTAAAGTGCTGTACAATTAAACCCTTAGTGGACTGATTGTGTCCAACAACACCAAACAACAACAAGGAAGTAATATTTCCCTTTAGTAGTTTTATTGTAAATGTATAGAAAGTTATTTGCACTAATAAAAGCTAAACAACAGAAGGACAAATGAAATTCTTCACCACATCCCACTGAGGTTACGTGGAGTCCCCTGCAGTATGTTGACATCAGCTGATTAGAGGTTAGTGTGGGACACTTTCATGTTAAGGGGGTCCCACGGTCCCTGTGTGACAATACTTGATTGGAACCCACTCCCCTGGAGGAGGAGTTTACTGCATATCCCTTTTGGCAGGGGTGACGGCTGGTCTCTCTCTCCTGCTCCAGTAACTGGAGGTACAGGTTCCCTCTTCACCAGCCTCAACTTCATTTTTTAGGTAAGTTTCTGAAGCTTGATTGTTTGATATTATAGCAAAGGAGGAGGCAGTCAGAGAAAATTAATGCATCAACATTTGTCAGCTATTACAGAACAGAAAATCTGCTCATTTTTCCTTTTTTTTCTTTTTTTGCTATAAGTTGTACTTCAAAGTATAAAAAATGTCTGATGGGAAGAACTTAGTAATTTGAGTTTTTACACGTAGGCACAGAAAATTTGTGCCTGCTAGGCCTGTGGTAAATGATACAACGACTTTTATGAGAATGATTTGTCATGCACATGGCCGTCATTGCAGACTTTAAGACAAACTTGAATCAATTTCTAAAAGAAAGGTGACAAAAAAGAGAAAACAACAGGCCTGCTTTGAACTTTGAACGGTCAGAGGACACGAGGCCTGCTGTTCGTGTCTCAACGTCTATAAAAGGAACGTCATGGGTGAGCCATCCAGTGTTGCTATTCCTGGACTCACTGCTGATAAACTGTGACAGATGCAAAGAGGGAGTGCGCTGATGCACTTAAACGCTCCAGCTTCACCTGGTAACGCACGTGTTTTCAGATCTGTCAAAAAAAAAAAGCAAACAAAAACATATTAAAGGCAGTGGGATTTTACATATACACAATAAAATAATTTGAATAAATTAGAAATACAATACCATTTCCATAAAATAAAAGGTTGGGACGCTGTGTAAAATGTAAATAAAAAAACAGAGTGCATTGATTTGCATGATGATAACACTATAAAAACAACACATGGTAATCTAAAATTTGATGCCAGAAACACATTTTCTCTGAAGTTCTCTGAAAATTATCCAAATCTTGTAACGATACTGCATGATGTGTAATTATGATGCTGCATAAAATCCCTTAAAAGTTTTTGAGCGTTTATGTTAAGAAGTATTATTTTTACATTAATAAACTATTTGTCCTTATAGTCTTTCACAAAAAGGTGGACCCCTTCTTCACTTTACCCGGTTATGTTACCTGTTGGTTCGCTGTGTCTTTTGCAGCCCCTGCCCCCACTTCTTAAAATGAGTTGCTTTCAGTATTTTCAAATATAAGATACAAGGTTTTTCAGGATTGAAGTTAATGTTCTAGTCCTATTTTAACCCAGAACAGTTCATTTCTGTCACAAGTTGCATCTGTCACACTTTACCTGCAGCAAATGACTTTATCTAGTTTTCTGATATAACACATCTTTACCCTTTCAAGTTTAAATGGACCGTTCTGACAAAAACTAACATGTATGTGTGCATATTTTCAGAAGGTCCGGGCTGTGTACTGCTGCTACAACCATGGCACCCAAAAAGAACAAGGCGACCAAAAAGAATAAGGGAGACATAAATGATATGACCTTGATGGTTGAGAACAGCCCCATAAACAAGATTAATGGGTTAAACACTCTCCTTGAAGGCGGAAATGGCTTTAGCTGCATTTCAACTGAAGTCACTGATTCTGTGTATGCCCCAAACCTCCTTGAAGGTTTAAGCAACATGAGAAACGAAAGCTTCCTCTGTGATCTAACAGTCGCCACCAAATCAAAGTCATTTGATGTGCACAAGGTTGTCATGGCCTCCTGCAGTGAGTACATTAGAAACATCTTGAAGAAGGACTCAGCCCTCCAAAAGATAGACCTGAACGACCTCTCACCAGTTGGCCTTGCTACTGCGATTACATATGCATACTCGGGAAAGCTCACTCTGTCGCTCTACAGCATCGGCAGCACTATTGCTGCAGCCATGTTGCTGCAGATCGGCACCTTAGTGAAAATGTGCAGTGACTTCCTCATGCAGGAGCTCAGTGTGGAGAATTGCATGTATGTAGCCAATATCGCTGATGCCTACGACCTCAAAGAAACTAAGGAGGCGGCTCAGAAGTTCATGAGAGAGAACTTCATCGAGTTTTCTGAGATGGAGCAGTTTCTGAAGCTCACCTACGAGCAGATCAGCGAATTCCTGTCGGATGATTCGCTGCAGCTACCTTCTGAAGTCACAGCCTTCCAGATCGCCATGAAATGGTTGGACTTTGATGAGAAGAGGTTAAAGTATGCAGCAGATCTTCTAACTCATATAAGATTTGGCACTATTACTCCCCAAGACCTGGTGAATCATGTCCAGAGTGTGCCTAGAATGATGCAGGATCCTGAGTGCCACCGCCTCCTTGTCGATGCTATGAATTACCATCTGCTTCCATACCAACAGAACATCCTCCAGTCACGCAGAACAAAGGTACGTGGTGGCCTCAAGGTGATTCTCACAGTTGGTGGTCGCCCTGCCTTGACAGAGAAATCTCTCAGCAAAGACGTTCTCTACAGAGATGCCGATAACGTGTGGAATAAACTGACGGAAATGCCAGCAAAGAGCTTTAATCAGTGTGTTGCAGTCCTGGATGGATTCCTATACGTTACAGGGGGTGAGGACCAGAATGATGCAAGGAACCAGGCAAAGCATGCCGTGAGCAACTTCTGCAGGTAAGAACTAAGACATGTAAACCCACCGTTTGTCATTTTAGTTGGTATAAAGTATAAAAATAATCCCTTTTGCATTCCTCAGGTATGACCCCCGGTTCAACGCTTGGATACACTTGAACAACATGATCCAAAGGCGCACCCACTTCAGCCTCAACACCTTCAACGGCCTCTTGTTTGCCATTGGAGGGCGAAATGCTGATGGCGTTCAGGCCTCTGTGGAGTGCTACGTGCCTTCATCCAACCAGTGGCAGATGAAAGCTCCCATGGAGGTGCCCCGCTGCTGTCATGCCAGCTCCGTCATCGATGGCAAGATACTTGTATCAGGAGGTTACATCAATAACGCCTATTCCAGGTCTGTGTGCTCTTACGACCCCTCCACTGACACCTGGCAGGACAAGAACAGTCTGAGCACACCTCGAGGCTGGCACTGCGCCGCCACTGTGGGAGACCGCACCTATGTCATTGGCGGAAGCCAGCTGGGAGGTCGTGGTGAGAGGGTGGACGTCCTCGCTGTTGAATCTTACAACCCTCACAATGGGCAGTGGAGCTACTGCGCACCTCTTCACACGGGGGTGAGCACAGCAGGGATTTCCATTTTGAACAACAAGATCTATCTCCTCGGAGGCTGGAACGAGGGCGAGAAGAAGTACAAGAAATGCATTCAGGTTTACAACCCCGACCTCAACGAATGGAGCGAGGATGATGAGTTGCCAGAAGCCACAGTCGGCATTTCGTGCTGTGTTGTCACTATACCGACACGGAAAACACGAGAGTCCAGAGCCAGTTCAGTTTCATCTGCACCAGTCAGTATATAAAGAATTAGATGATAACAACTTGTAGTTTACATCTCCAATGGTCTCCAGCTTGTCTTTTACACAATCTCCTCAAAAATGGTCCTTAGCTTTCTTTATTTGAGCAAAGTTTTGCAAAGTTATATATTACTTATTATACATTACTTACTTATCACACAAAGTTGTATACATAAGCTAGGCCAGATAGTGGTTGTGAAAGAGACAAATTAGATGTGGTGAATTATTAATTTCTCTTTTTTTTTGACAAATCTAACTCTGGGGCCAATTCAGCCAGGATAATTTTGTTAGCCCTTTTTTTCTACAGCAAATGCAGTGCTATTTAAAACTCAAATAAAATATATAAAAATTCACAATTAGTGTTGAAATTCACCTGCAACATAACTCCATTTTTTGTTTTAACCCAGTGCCATGGAAACAATGTATTGTCTAACAGTCTCTTTTATGGTGATTATAGCTACTGTGATTCTCAGATACTTGAACAGAATAAGAAGCTGGAGCTGGAATAAGTGCTGGCGTCACCTACCAGGAGTAGGCGCTTGTGATTGGTGTGTAAACCCACCACACAGCAAGACTGCGGTTTCTCTACGAGTGTCGTGTGGAGCATTCGGCAGCCGCACACTGCGTGTTGTGTAATCACCATAACTACTATTGCAGCAAAGAAAACAGGTTGTGTTAGGAACATGTTGAAAAGATGAGGGCTGAATGAGTTTAGATGTGATGGTGATACACTGTTTTGTAAGAAAAAAAAAAAAAAAGAAAAAAAGTTAACTGGGGAATGATGTTCAGAGCCTGAGCTTTCCTGGAAATCAGTATCTATGGGTTCCCTGACTGCTCATGTGTTTCCATTTTTTCTTTGTTTTAATTAAAGAGGATAAGTATAAGCTACTCTGAGCTGTGGTCATTTATTAAAACCATTTCCATTTCCAAAGCTTGGCTAACTTGTGCATTAAAAGTGACACTAACACAATAGAACAAATATCTTATGTGGAAAGAAAGAAAAAACTGTTTAAACAGAGCAGAAAATAACTGTTAGAGCTGTGAAGTCATGTTTGCCTTTAGGACAGGCCCTTAAAGAGTCCATCAAAGAATGTTAGGTATATAATCTGCTTGTTTAAGTTGCCTGTAGCACCATGACTGGCTTCAAATCTGTGATTTCACTCCATACGCCCCCTCAAGGTCGCTGAGGTCCAGGGACCAGCTGCTCCTGGCAGTCCCAAAAATTCAACTGAAAGCCAGGTGTGACTGATTTTTTTCCCCCAAAAGCAACCCCCCCCTTTTAAAAACACGTCTTAAAGTTAATTTTCACTCCTAACTCAGAATGAAAGTGTTGTGTTCTTACCTTGCATTTGTTATTGTTTTTATTGCTTTATTGTGTGGTGTTTTGGTGCTTTGTAAAGCACTTTGTCAAACTGTTGTTTTCAAAAAGTGCTCTGTAAATAAAATTGGATTGGACTGGACTGCTTAAAGGTCTCGAGGATTTAGCGATGAATGGTTGGAGCTGCAAAGGGACATTTCTGTCTTCCAAAAGTATGCAAGAGATATGCACTTTTGTTTCTGGCCTTACTTCAGTGGTGTCAGAGTCTGTTTAAAACATCTTTTAAATAGCTCTGCACATGCATGCAAAACAATATACACCGAAAATCTGAGTAATCCTACAGCAACATGTAGTTATTGTAACTCTTTCTAACTTGATTGTAAAACCGCAAGGATTTCAAACAGGGACAGAGTTCAGTTCTTGGGGACTTAACTGTGCACTTTAACCAGTGAGGCCATGAGGAGTAGCAAAGGAGGGGTAAATAAAATTGATGCCAACTTCAACTTAAATGAAGACAACATAATAATAATTTCATATATATATATATGTTCATTGCATGATTCATTCTCTTAAAAAATTGCATAGTTCCAGCAGGGTTTGGTGTAGTTATGGCTTGTGCATAAAAACTATTTTTAACTTGTTAGTCCTTTTTTTAATGTGTTACAACATCTCCCCCAGGACAGCAGTTCAAACAGAAAGTATCCGGGGTGGGATGGAGCTTTCAGGATGCTCTGGGCTTTTTTAAGGCACTGAGAACTGTAAAGATCTTCCAGGGAGGGTAGAGCGCAAATGATCTTCTGGGCAGTGGTGACGACCCTCTGGAGTCCTTTTCTCTCTGCTGGCAAAACACACACAGATGCAAGATGTCAGTATGCTCTCTATAGAGCAGCGATAGAAGGACACAAGCAGGTTGGTCTTCCTGAGGTCTTCCTGAGGATCCTCACAAAGTGCTTTGCCTTCTTTACCAGTACTGTGGTGTTTGCACTCCATGTCAGGTCCTCCTCTATGTGCACACCCGGAAACCTAAAGTCTGAGACCCTCCCCACACATTCCCTACTGATGAAAGTCTCACAAATGTCCATTTCCTGTCGTCAGTAATCTCCTTGATTACTGACTTAAGTTCAAATCTCCAAACCCCATACAATGCCAGCACATGATTTGGCTTAATATTCAAGCTGCAATATTTAACAGACCTACACCCACAGACGCTCAAAGAAATAATCAAATAATTAATATGACAATAGAAACAATCTATATGACCATGTTCTTTTGTTTGTTGGTTTGTTTGTTTCTTTTTGGCATACACTTCATGTTTAATGTGGGATCTATGCCACTGCTATGGTGAAGGATCGTCATTCAGTACCTACATGCAAAATCAGTCTGGAACCCAGTCATGATGTTACAGGCATATTACACAAGCATGCCTGACATGACTTGATGAACTCTTTGAGGGCCTGTCATAAAGGCAAACATGACATTACAGCTGTAACAGTGAAGTATCCAAGTTATGAAATGACTTTTCTTCATCATCTTTTGACTTCTCTGCTTTCTGAAGTTTTTTTTTTTTCCACGTGAGATATTATGCATTACTGTATTAATGCCATTGACAATGTGCGTGTTTACATTTTGCTGGCAAACTTGCGAGTTTTGCTGTACTGCTTGCTTGTAGCTGCCGGTTTAGGAACTCATGAATCCACATGTTTAAGCAAAATACTCACTTGTGGTAAAAATTTGCATCCCGCATTCATTTTAGGCGAGCTGCCGAGCTTGTAAGAACAAATGTGTTCTATTCTGATGAACTCAAGTTAGGTAACGCGTATACTTCAGACAAAAACATTTCACTTGCTATGTCTATAGACATTAAGATAACTTGCAGTGATTGCCTCTGTGGAAGTGACTGTGCAGGTTTTATCAACATAAAGGAGAGTGACTTGAATAGTCAGATTGTGATGGGTTAAACCACATCCTTATTTGGTTATGAATGTAATTCCGTAACCTAAAAACTATTTTATCAACCCAATAGCCCTTATTCACACCCCCTCACAAGAGTGCTGTGTCATTATTACATTTACTTTGTTCTCAGTATGAATTTGCATATAAGGGATCTTGTGAAACCGGTACATCCAACACTCTAACCCTAAGCATGACTCAGTAATTTTAACACTGTGGAAACTTCAAGATAGTAAGTTACCCTGTAGCTCAATAACTAGCAACAAACAGCACGTGGCTGCTTTTACTTTTGCTTTGCGTAGTCTTCCTAATACCATTCTTAACTTAAATAAATAAATAAATGTTTTAAAAAGCCAACTGCTGACAAGAAACCTCCAAAAGAATATGAAACCATACCAAAAACAAACAAACAAAAAACAAATAATTTCCTCATGCCAAATAAACAGTTGGCATGAGGAACCGCTGAAGAAAGAGTCCTATCGGGCTTGGTTAGCCTGTGGGACCCTGGAGGCAGCTGACAGGTATCGACAGGCCAAGCGGAACGCAGCTCGGGCAGTGGCC
>JASGAU010370791.1:0-21436 GCA_030220045.1 Australoheros facetus | reverse complement strand
GGCAGTATTATTATATATTTGCTTCCTTCGTACCTAGTGTTGTTTTTTGTGTGTATAAAGGAAAAACAAATTTTAATAAAAAGACAGTGATCAAAAAAAACTCATACATACAAATTGATATTTAATTTTTTTTTTTTTAGAAACAAAATGTCAGAAAGTTCATTAAAAACTCCAGTTTCAAAAAAGTTGGTATTTCCTGGTCAAGAAGCCAGGCTGCAGTGTCATTAACATAACTTCCTTAAATTTAATGAATTTTGCATAATAATAAAATAATAAATTGCAACATAAACTGCAAATAAATTCATGAAATCCCAAATGATGTGATGCGTGAAATATCACTGCCACACACGTTGTTTACCATGAGTATCCTGTTAGATGGTGATGATCATGATCTTATTGTTGGCAGGACTGGTCCTATTTTTGTTTTGCCATGTAGTCACAAAACTGCTGAACTCAGATACCTTCATGTGGTGGTGAATGAGAATTTATCCTGGATATGACTGTTTGTGTCCATCTTTGACTTCTCAGTGGATTTTAATTCAAATTTGTTTGTGCAAAACAGACAACAAATAAGACCTATCACTTCACACATTACAATAATCTGTGATTTTGATGCATCATGAAGCTGGATGAGCTACTATGCCATTGCCCTTCTGGTTATGTGATACGCTTTTCACACAGTCTGGTATGTGATCACCAGAATTTATCATTCACTGACTCTTGTTACTGTCCTGTCACTGTTAGCTCAGAGCTAAATGTTCACTTGCAGATCAGCTAATCTGACGCCAAACACTGTCCTGTATTCTCACACAATACACAAAACTTTTCACATTCTCAATCTGATCTTTATTTTACACGTACCAAAAGAAAAGTCAGGGTGACACAGTGATGCAGGTGGAGCGAGAAGGTCCAGGGTTCCACCAGCTGACTGGGTCCTTTCTGGATGGAGTGTGCGTGTCCTCCCTGTGGTGGCTTCTCTCCAGGTACTCCGACTTCCCACCACAGTCCAAAGACACATTTGTGAAATTAACTGGCGATTCTAAATTGGATGTAGGTGTGAATATGAGCCTGACTGTCTGTGTGTGTACCCTGCCTCTCATCCCATGTAAGCTGGGATAAGCTCCAACCGCCCCTCAACCCTGAATATGGGAGGAGGTTAATAAAATGGATGGATGGAAAACACACTTCATTTTTAAGAGAAACAAATACACATGCTGGAATCAAGAGGTAGCTGCTACATCACTGATGGTTTGTGTCACAGAGAACTGTAGGTTTGAGATCAGGGCCCCTAAACTGCAGCACACAGGTGTCAGCCTGAGCCCAGGTTGTGCTGCTGCTGCTGTCCTGATCTGTCCCCTCTCAGTGCCTGATGCGTCTGATGGACTGGATCTTTGGAGTCTGACAGTGAGAGCCCCAGTTCCTCCAGTGCTGGTAGTCTCCACTGTGCCTCTCACACTCCATGATGTACTGCTGGCCTCTGTACCCGGGGTACTCATAGCACACAAAGCTGTGGACATGCAGAGGCAGGAGGAGGCTATTAATTAAGAACAGTCACTATTTAAATGACTAAATGAATGCAAACATATCTTTGATATTACTGTACAACTCCATGATTTTAGTGATTAGTCAACAAATCTGTGACAGGCACGTACCTTACGCTAATTTCATTTGAAGGCTTGTTTTGATGGAAAATATTCATAAATAACTGTGTCATGATGAATTCAGTGGAAATGCGTAAACAAAAAGTCAGTTTAGCTGCTCTGTGAGGCTGTGCTGCTCATAATAAAGAAAAAACAAAGGTCCATAGTTAATATGATGGAGAGGTAGTCCGAGCAGCTCCACTGTTAAACAGACCATATAGACCCTTCTATTTTAGCATGTTCATTAAAATGTCCTTTTTTTCAGATGTTCTGTCATAAAGGAGAGTACAGTGGTCAGGCTGAAATTCTGGCAAAATGATAGTAAAAAGATATTGCATTTCACCCCGTGGGGAACATGGATCCCCAGAAAAGACTGAATGTCACGCTGCAGGCTGCAGCAGTGCTCGAGATATTTCCCAGTGGGACAAAACATATACCTGATCCACATGACCATCGCTACCAAGTGTTAAACTGCCATCCCTTTAAAGTTGCCAAAAAATAAACATGAAAGTTGCTCTCTGTGAATTTTTCTATGCTTCGCACACCGTAGGTGCATGTTCAACACAATCAGATGAAACAGTATTTTACTTCCTGCATTTTGTTAGTTCTGCCCCGCTCACATTAGTATCACCTGTGTTTAATTGGACAAACTTGTTTCTCATCAGCTAATTACACACCCATGTGCACACACTTGTTCTGCAGTTAGTTTTTCTCATGTTTCTACTTTTTCTCCTTGTGCATCATTGTTTCCTTTTAGCTCTAAATTTGACCTTTTTGCCTGTTTGTTGACTGACTGCCTGCTAGTGTGTGATCTTGGCCTGGATTGAATATTTGGATTTTGAAAATTTATTCTACACTCTTCTCTCCTCTAAGTTGTTACACTGCTGGATACCTAGTACGCTGCTCACTGTGCGTGAGGCAGTACCTTCATCTAAACAAAACAGAGTATTTGGAGTACTGACAGGACAGCTGACAAGAAGTATCTCCTGCTCTGCCACATGGTTCAAAATGATTACATGGAACAATGTCTTAGCCTTATTTTCCCAAGTTTTGTTGAAGTTTATGTGTGAAAATGTAGAGTAATAAGTTTTAAAATAAAGGTGTATCTCCTAGAAGAGAATAAAGACTTACTCAGGACAGTGACCCTGACAGAGAAGCATGAAGTCATTTCCAACATGGAAGACAGTGGTGAACTACTATAGGAAAATGTAAATATCTGAGGACATTAAGGTTTTCTTATCCTACTAGCTCCCCAGTACAATGTCCTGTCGCCGTTCTTTTCTCAAACTGAACATCCTCAATTCCTCTCCTTGCATCTTAGCCCCGCCCACTGGGGGATGTACCAGGAGGAGACATGAGGAGAGAGGAGTCGAGGCCGCAGATATGCTTACCACTGAAGCTTCATTTTAAAGTCAATTAAATATGATCTGACTCAACTGTTTTGTTTTAACCCAATTAGTGCTCCATTATATGACTGAGATGTAGCAGTGTTTGTGACATCTTTTATATTTATGGCTAATTTTAATTAAATTTACAATATGACCCAATGTGGAAAGATATGCTCATAAACATTGAAGCACAAAGTTCGATCACATGACCATCTTAAATCACTGAAACAACCTATTAAAAGAAATTAATACTTATTCCAGTTGTGCCTCTTTTAAAAATCTGAGCTAATAACACTTCTTTTTTTTGCATTTTTGGCCACAGCAGCTTTTATCGGCAGTAGAGGGAGACAGGAAATGGGGGAAAGATACAGGGGAGGACATGCGGGCAAATTGGCGACAGGCCGGGACTTGAACCTGCACCACAACGCAGCATATGCATGCGTTGTGGGTGCTCCACCACTGAGCCACCCGGGCACCCAAGCTAATAACACTTCTACAAAGGGTACACATGTGCATCCTTGTTTGTAAGCCTTGCAGCGAGCCGCCTCTATGCATTTTAGTAATTGACACGTCCTTCAGTGCTGCATACCGTGATTACTTTCTGGGTCACGGGCAGAAGGGTGGAGGACAGAGGAAATGAGAAAAAACAAATATAACGTCCAGTCACGCCCATTTGACAAATTAATATGTAAATGAAGGTCTTTGTCGGAACTGATCCAGCTGATCTAAATACTGTTTTTATTCTTAGTTTTTAGTAGATTTTGTTCTTATCTAGGCAACTGCTTCTTTTTGTCTTTCAAATCAGTTTTATTTACCGCTAATGTCTTTTATATTGTAAGGAATATTATAAAGAGATGCACAATGAGCAAGCACTTGGAGACAGTGATGAGAAAAAAAAACTACCTTTAAACAGGAAAAAGCCTCATGCAGAACCATCTTTAAAGCCCTTCAGCTTTTATTGAACCTGAACTGGAAGATGTCTGGACTGACTTACGCTCCGCACTGCACCTGCATGGAGCCCACCTTGGGCACGAACCAACCCATGGCCTGCAGGGAGGGGTAGTCGTCACACAGCTTGGTGCAACGGCCCATGAAGTTTTCCCTCTCAAAGATCATCATCCGGCTGCTGTGGTGAGACTTTGGAAACAGAGAAAGATGGGCAGACTAAAGTTAGAGAAGAGCGAGCAGACATTTCACTCTGAGCTGTCTCATTTCTATTTTTGAGCTGTCTCAGCCACCCACCGTGTGGCTCACTGCACCTTCTGTCACTCACTATCATCTCATTTCCATTTGTCATTGCTCTTTCAATCAAGCTTGTGTCTTACACATTCATTTTATCCCCCCAAACCTGTCCTCCCTCTGTTGCTACTCACAGCACAGTAGATGGGGCGCAGTGACATGAAGCGCTCGGTGTGGTAGGACAGGGAGCCGCTGTAGGCTTCCCAGTTGGGGTACTCGCCCCTCTCCAGGATGAACTGCTGGCCTTGGAAATCGTGGTGCTCAAAACCCACCCAGCTGGAAACATTTGTAGAAGAGGTAAAAAAATATCAGAGTAAAAATGGTAAGCAGTGCAGTTTGAAATCAGTCTGAACATAAACCAGGCAGGTGATGAGAGGGTCGGCTCATCAGGGAGTGCTGATACATCACGTCCTATTTGGGGATTTTTTTTTTCTTTTCTGTGTAGATGTAACATTAAAAACTGAATTTCAGCACTCACACACTTACAGGCATTTTTTTTTTGGTGAGAGAAAAAAGCGGACTGGTTTCAGCTATTAACCATAATCTTATGTAACTTTCCCATAACAGGTTAGTAACCACCAACACAGAAAGCAAAGAGCATGTTAATGTGTACTAATTCAGAGACATCTAAGATTTTGCTGTATATACCTTAAAAACACACAGAAAAACACAATTTATCATAAATCATGTGCAGGATGAATATGCTGTTATTTAAATGCATATTCATTGGTCCTTGTATACGTGTGTATTCCCTTTTTCTACCCCAATAACAGTCAGTGCTGCTGTTATTTCTGCTGCTGTTCTGTCTAGTAAACACGTTTTTGTTTTAATACTGAGGCATCCTAAGATTGGCACATCTCAAAATTTGTCTTAATACAGTATGTGGGCAAGGGATAAAAAGGCTGTGCAGTCCTACATCAAATAAAACACACTATTACTCCATTCCTACAAGACAAAAGACCGCAAATGAGAAACACAGTCTTCAATTTTTTTATTTATCTTTTTTTACACTGAATGATGACTGAAAAAGGAAAAGCTGAATATCTCTAGAAGACCGTCTGTCTTGAGTCTAACATAAATTTTTTAAAGATGATGGAACAGAACTTTGCACAACACACAGCAAACAGCAGTAAGTGTTTTTCTTACCTGCTCTGAAATGGGATTTGTACCCCCAAACCACCCAGGCCCAGTCAATACTTCATAAAAACCTTTAACATTAACAGAGTTAGAGTTCTGTAAATGTATCCAAATGAGTATTTATTAAGACAAATCAAACCTCATAAATTTCAGAAAACGTATAACACAAAAAAATAACTGATGCAAGTGATCAAGTCAGAATGTTTTATGGTGTGTGTATATATATATATATATATATATATATATATATATATATTAAAAATTCTCTTGTGCAGATCGCCTGCCTCCATTTCACACTATCCCAACTCTGTCACACCAAACCTCTGCATGTCCCGCTTCACTACATCCACAAACCTTGTCTGTGGTCTTCCTCTTTTCCTCCTGCCTGGCAGCTCCATTTTTAGCATCCTTTGGCTATTATATCCACTATCCCTCCTCTGCACATGCTCAAACTATCTCAGCCTTGTCTCTAACTTTGTCTCCAAACGGCTCAAACTGAGCTGTCCCTCATTTCTAATCCCGTCCCTCCCAATCATGCCAAACAAACATGCCTAGCATCTTCACCTCTTGTCTTTATGTCAGTGCCACATCTCCAAACCAATACCCTAATAACATTTTTATTATGTGATTTTCTTTCCAGCAAAACTGTATAATATAAATAGACTGGCACAGATATAGTACTTTTCTATACTTATTGCACCAGTAGTTTAAATAAAACCCTGAAAAACACATATTGTTAAGAATGTGTCAGTTTTGTAATTAAAACCAAGTTAGTCAAAATTACTATCAAAGTCTGAATGCAAGACCCATCACCGATGGGGATCAACCACCATTAATAAAAATATAAAATCAATGTAGAAGTCAGTATTACATTACAGCCCCATTTCATAACAGAAGACTCTTCAGCAGACATCTGATTACCTTCTACAAAACTATTTTGCCCTAATTTGGAGGCCTTGACCTAAAATTTAATCAAAATACTTTACGTCACCCCTGGGTTGGTAAAGATATAATACGTATTCCAGCAAAAAACGTGTTTTCAATGTTAACAATACTCATTAAATCAAAACAATTTTAAGCCTGCTGTAATAGATTGATATTCTGAGATTATCTTTAACATTTCTACAAATACTTATGGAAACCGCACTTTGTCCATTTCAGTCAATAATGGCTCAGCTCCTCGTGGTTTTGGAGTCCCCACAGACAGACTTTATGACCTGTACTACAGGAGGCCACCTCAGAGAGAGATCGAGATGCTTTGTCCTCACTTTTTGGGGGCCTGTCACGTTGCCTGTCTTTCCATAGTCTATGATGCCTTTGATGAGTAACTTCTACAATAGTGGATAGTTGTGCATCTTACTTAAATGAATAGAAACAGGATATAACAGGACAGTCTTGTTTGGGGGCACTGAACAACTATCTCACTATCCACCAACTTCCTTCTAGTCTCAGTAAGATAACAGTGCCTTTGCAAAGTTTCACTCTGAGAGGAAATCTTCACTCAAAGTACAGTCTAGAACTTGTGTTACGTAACTAGGTTCCCATGAAACAGATACTTGTACTTCCTTCCTCTGTCCAGATGCATTGCTAACCCTGCACTGTTGGTGAAACGCGTGCTCACTTTTTTTCCTTTTTGCACTGGAGCTGGTGAAAGCAGCAGGTCTTTGGAGAATCACTACTCTGACTCTGGCAAGCTTTCCACACCATGACTAAGGCCTGGGCGGTTACGTATGAGACCACTAGCAGTAAAGATTTGGTCTTAAGTGCGTCAGACACAAGTTTGCTCTTACACTCGGAGTTAAGAATAAATGCTATGCATAAATGTCCCCGAGCATTAGGCCTAGTGCTCTGCTCCTAAATTAAGAGAGCTCCAAAGGCTTTCTGACCCCGTGAGACCTCATCAGCAGACAGCTGCATTATTTACACAGAGGAAAAGACTGCACACGTTCCTTCAGGGCTCATAATGTGCACTTTACGGTTCATATGAATCTGTTAAGACTTTATATAAAATTTGAAACTAGTTGGCCGATCACTTCACCCTCATCCTGCGTACATGCCATCTGCTGTAAGCTTACCGAAGCAATTAATTCAGAGAATAAAATGCTAACTTGATGCTCTTCCAGGTGAACTCAGAACTGAACAATGTTTGAATCCACGTGTAATGATGGCGGGCCACCGAGATTCGTTTTGGGCTGTTTGTGGGTTAAACCTGTGATAAATGTATCACTGCGGTGTAAAATCAATCGGTGGAAAAAGGATCCATCGTAATGATGAAACTACAGGACTTATCAGTTGAATGAGCAGCTCTGCTCAGTTTTACAGGGCTTTATATCGAGTGTCACCTCATTACGTCAATAACCACAACTATAAATGAACAGCTCACCCTAAAATCAAATCAACATTTTTTCCTCTGGCCCAAAATATCCACAAACCTCGCTGAGAGCACTTTTCTTGTCTAGAGGACCGCACCTGCCAGCTTTAGCACTGCACAGAAGAAAGCTTCCATCTCCCCTGACAGTGTGAAAGGATGTGAACATGAATGGTTCACAAGGATTTTT
This sequence comes from Australoheros facetus, assembly GCA_030220045.1. Taxonomy (NCBI): domain Eukaryota; kingdom Metazoa; phylum Chordata; class Actinopteri; order Cichliformes; family Cichlidae; genus Australoheros; species Australoheros facetus. The sequence goes on along the minus strand of JASGAU010370791.1, from coordinate 13,474 downwards.
TTTTTTAAAGCTAGTCTCAGTAAGACAGTTCTTTCTAAAATGATTGCATCCTCTTCATCTGACACTGGCCTTCAGATACCACGAATGAAAAAAGTACAACATGCTGTGAAAAATAAAACCACACGTGGCCTTAAAAGTATCAATTAAAGTAACAGCTTTTGAAGCCATAAAATGTGAAAACAGCTCAAATGTCTTTAAAATAAAATAAAAACTCCTTTCACCCCCCCCAGTACTGCCTTGGTGTGTGGACCCTACATGTAGGACGCAGTGGCCTCATTGGTGACATGCTTGGTAGTGGGTGCCTCACTCTCTACCCCTGCCTCACAGACACACATTTACATAAACATACAGACGCGCGCGCACAGAGCGAGTCAGTCAGCTGTCCACAGAGACTTGCAGGCGTACAGGCTGTGTGACTCACGCTCCACTCTCCACTCGGATGGAGCGGATGTTGTCCATACCACAGTTGTGGATGTTGCAGCACTCAGAAGTGAACTCCAGACACTTGCCCTGGAAATGCTCCTGCTCAAACACTGTCACCTGCACACAGGGGAAGAGGCAGAGGAAGGGTGAAGCTGCGCATGCCTACAATGCATTTTTAATGGGTTTAAGCATAAAGTGTGTGAATTCACCTTGAAGAAAGGAGCAGCACCCATGCTAGGGAATAACATAGGTGAGGTCATATGGGTTTTAATGACTCTATTCATTTCTAGAGGGAAGAAAGATAAAGAGCATGAATGAGAATATGGATAAACACTAAAACGCAGCACCTATGGAGCAGTTTTAAAATCCCCACCACAATAAAATAATTGATTTCAGGACAACAGCAGCGTCTAGTTGAGGCTTCTTTCTCTCATACAGCCTCTAAAAAGCCACGAACAACCAGTCAAGTTCATCCTTCCCGTGGGAAAGTTCTGAAGCAGGAAATTTCCGGGTCATCTTACCTGGACGCGCTCCTGCAACTCCGCACACTCTAAAATCTCTTTACATCGACTTTAGTCTGAACCTGGAGCTTCTGTTTTATACCGGCGTTCACGCGGGACGCTCGTGCTCGTTAGTGTGCGCGTGCCACCCTTCTTTTCTAATGATGTGAAAGAGGAGAGGCTGTTAATTGTTTGGAGCAGGCCGGGGCCATGACTGATGAGACTTCCGGTTAAATTCTTCAAAATTAAACTACATTTGTAGTCCCTCATAATTGAAAAACTATATATCTAGTATAATTAATAGTTCCATTAGGAAAACTGCATCCACAACCTTGTTACAGGTAAGCTAAAGTGCCAATGTATTCAATCGCATGTTTAATTCATGAGGTTATTGTTCTATTTATTCCAGTTTGAAATTATTAGTTTATTCCGATTTTTAAAAAATATATAATTAATTAAATCTTTTTTTTTCAGCAAGCATTATGGAGTCCCAGGCTTGTTGATGTTTCATTTTTTAAATGATCACGTTTTCACTGACATCACCATCTTTAAGAGATTAGCATATTTTGGTGATAGCGGACAAATCAAATAATCATTTGATTGTATTTTACACATGAACACGACAGTTGCTGAAGACCCGAATAGCTCCTTTACGTGACTCCATATGCTTGACGTTTATTTTGAAGGTAGTTTGAAGTACACTTCCTGTATTCCGCTGACTAACTGTAGGGAAATTGGCGCAGGTGAGAAAATAAACGCTCCCAGGGTTGTGCGTAAAAATGTTTTGTGCGCGCGCACTGGCAAGCTTGCGCACTGGCTCAGTGCTCGATTTCCGCGATCCCCTCACTCCCCCACCCACTACCACCCAACCTCTCTCTCTTTGTAACCCTATGGGGCCTGTCGACTCAGCAGATCATATACAGCGCAGCCACCGAGATGCGGGTGATGAATGCGGGGCTGTTTTTGGTCTATTCGTATAGGTCAGCAGTGCCATCGTATAGAGCAACAATGGCCGGGGCTATAGGCAGAGAATGAGGAGGATTTGGAGAGTCATCCGGGAAGCCTGTTTAAATGGTGGATTCCAAAAGTGAAGGAAATTGGGACAGAAGAATTCAGTTTATTATTCAATTCATTATTGATAACTGTTAGAGGAAAGCATAAAATATAAAGGAAAGCATAAAAGTTTTACAAAAATACTTGTTTTAAAATTATTGTCAGTCTTTGATGCTGCATTCATATCACATGCACAGAACATTTTAACCCTGAAGTTGTGTTAAAGGAAGGACTACAGTCACCACAGCACATCCACCCCCTTCACTTAGCCCTTTGCTGCTTGACATTTTATCAAGAGAGCCTCAAGTTCTCCTTAACATGTTCAACATCACACAAACACACATACATGAAAAGGCAGCGGCCAACTCAGAGAACACAAGTCAGGACACCCAGCATTTACCCATTCACCACCACTGCTCTACACAGTGCTACAGTCTGCTACTTTACATGTTGGACATGGATCTCATTTGAGTGATGGAGGGAGGACGCATTCAGCACACGTTTAGGAAAAAAACATGAAATCATACATGTGGACATATTGTCATGAGGACACTTGTCACTATTAGAAGAAGTGTTTTTACAAATGTATCACATTAAATGTTTAGGAATCACAACGTCCCCTATTTCAGAAGATCAAAAGTAATTGGACAAACATAATTTTGAATACGATGATTATTTTTAATACCTGGATTGCCAGTCAATGACTATCTGATGTCTAACACCCATGGACATCACCAAATGATGCATTTCCTTCAGTTAGATTTGCTGCCAGGCCTTTACTGCAGCTGCAGCTGAAAGCATGCTCTGCTGGGCTGAGATCAGGATGCCACTGTCACGATCCATTTGCACTGTCTTATCAGTTTTGTAACATTCAACTGAATCTGAGCAGACAGTATAGCTCTGTACACTTCAGAATCCATCGTGCTGCTTCCATCAGCAGTTACATCACCAGCGGCCCGGTTCAACTAGCAGCCATATGCATCTATAGCATAACATTGACTCCACCATGTTTTCTCTTCCCATCATTTTGGTATGAATTAATCTTGGTTTCATTGCTCCAAAGATCCAGAACTGTGCAGGTTAACTGGCAAAGTCTAATCTGGCGTTCCTGTTCTTGAGTGTTACCAGTGAACCGTGATAATCCACTTTGGTTGTCTTCTGTTGTCTTTCAGGCCTTTGGGTGTTGCTGAATTGGTTGGTGCATTCCTTTTTTTTTAAAGAATGTAACGGAGTGTAGAATCAATCACTCCTGATGGTTTGGCTGCCTTTCCTCCTTCACGTGCATCAACATCTCTTTGGGCCTGATATTGAGCGCTGCAGTGAAAAGCTACGAAATGCAGGTTTAACACTTGGAATCCACTCCAGATCTTTCATCAAATGTATGAGCCTAACTGTATAGATTTATATAATGAATAGTATTGAGACATGACACCAGAATAGACCACATATGCGTCTTTTTTTTTTTTGTTTTTGTTTACAGTTGTGTGGTTATGCAGATGTCTTATCACCCTTTCCTGAACTACAAATATGTTTAGGCTGCAGGGCTGAGGCAATAAGGACAGATGGTGTTGTATGCTGTACAGATTGTAAAGCCCTTTGAGGTATATTTGGCAATAATTGAACTATAGAAATAAACTGACTTGACTCACAACTATAATTATTAACTAACCTTTAATTTCACTGAGACATGTGTGGGGTATGTTTCTTTTTTTAGCATTGCAAATGTCAGCCTTACAAATTATACGAAGGAAAACAGACACATGGACGGGTCAGTCATTGTGGATATTGGTGTAAAAAGGCTTCAGGTGATGGGGATGAAACTGGATTTGTTTAGCAAAATGGGTTGTCTTTGTTAAGCAGAGGATATAAAGACAAGCCTATGTATGAAAAGTAAAATATATAAAATGTCATTAAAGGCAAAACCAATCTGATATATTTTTTCCCTGAGTCAGAAAAATCAATCAAGCCAGTATTCAGCCATTATTCAGTGTATTTCACATTTGTGGAGGTGGATCTGCTGTGCTCCACATATTGATCAATGGGCTCTTTGAAGAGGATCTTTTATTTGAGCACACAGAAAATGTCACTGGTTTTGTTGTTCATTTCATTATTTGTCACCAGATCTGCTAAAAACATGTTAGTACTCATGCCTGACTTTATATTGTATTATAAAGGACAGCTACTTCTAATGAAAGAGAGCCTCTTGTAAAAATACTGCACAGTATTTGAAGTTGTGTTCCTGTCTTGTGTTAGGTTGTTACTAAGAAGAGATATTCATGTGGAATACTTATTAATTTCCTGTTTTAAAACTTAATGGTAAATTTACTACGTGAATGGCTGTTCATATGTTTAGGGATAGATTTAAATCTCCTTGTTTTAAAAGCATGTTTGTTTTCACTGAATATAACATGTAACTAATCAGAAGTCTCATAAATAATAATTAATGGAATCAGTAATTCTAGATTGTGAAATATTTTTAATGAAATATACACAGGTACATTTGCAGTAACCATCACTCCTGTACTCCAATAACATGCTGTGTTATCTAAAGCATTCATCAAAGGTGGACTGGTCATTGGAGCAACGCATTTCCAATCATGTCAGAACAGCAAGAAATCATTTATCTGATTAAGCAAACAATCTGAGCACCGGAAGCATCGCCACTTATGGGTTTAAATATAGTTTCAAAATGGCAAAAAGAACATTGTTCTGACTCTGGAGGGATCTTGTTCTAGGATATGAAGAGTTTTGCATGCCAGAAGTAAAGAAATGGAAAATATCATACATCAGAGTGGACATCTTGCTTTAGAAAACTCTGAGCAGAACAGGAAGCACAGAAAGGGGGCACCTGCATCATTGTCTCTAGTTTAAGAAACAGACACATCACACATCCTCATACGGGAGCCTCATTAAATGTGTTTCCTGCTGTCACTGGGTGAAAAGTGGGGTTCACCCTGGACAGGTCACCAGCCCATCACAGAGACATGGACAACACTCACGATCACAGCTGTGTGCATCAGTTAGCTGAACATGCATGGCTCTGGACTCTAGGAGTTACCCAGAGTACACGGAGAGTACCCACACATGCACAGGGAGAGCGTGCAGACTCCACACAGGAAGCCCCCAGCCGGTTTAAACCAGGAACCTTCTTGCTGTGAGGCGACAGTGCATCGCCGTGTCCCCCCCAGAGCATTTACGCATTTCATTCATTTAGTGTAATTATTTCTCATAGAAATTGACATGTTTTCCATCCATCTGTCTTTGGAGTGTGGGAAGAAACACAGGAGTAAGCCCATGCAGGTACAGCACCAGCCAGTTTGAACACAGTTGAACACAGTTTTAACTCCGCTGCTCCGATAAATCACTATTTTCATATGTATTTCACGTGTATTATCATGCTGCCATTTCCTTCTTCCTGTTTTTCTTCTTTAAATGACTCTCCGCAGTCCTCAGACACTTCACTGCGAATAAAGCGCCTGATTCACTCCTGCATCACTTCCCCCGCTGACCTTTCAACGATGCTCACCTGAGCTTAATGAATTGAGGAAATTCTAATATCAGAATTAATGAGCCAGACCATTGAATTGAAGACATAAATAGTTTTACCTGAATGATCACAATCTCATGTGGCACAAAGCGGCTACTATTTTCTTCCTGTCGTCATCTGAAGCCTCGATGAAGCACATCGCACGACCTCGCCTGCTACATCTACGACTGTTTTGCTTGCTCTCTTGTGGGTACTTTGAAATATTCATCTCACAGACTTTTCATTTTGTAGCTAACACTCACTGTAATATTTCACTGACCCATGGAAAGAAAAAAAAAATGTCAAAGCTTTGATTTAAAAACTGTCTCCTACTGAGATGAACAGACAGAATCATATTATTGTCCATGCAAACCTTGAACCTCTTTGCTCACCCGTAGGTGCAGGCACAGGACCATTATTACTTCTCACAGCTTATTGCTTTTCCTGTTATTGTTGGTCTCAGCGCCTCTTCTTTACAACACTGAAGGGAACACAGGGAATGATTTTGCTGCAGGCTCATTAATGTGAACCAGGTCAGCCTGGCTGTCGTTAGTGTAAAACTGGAAGGGTGTGGGAAAAGTGTATTATCTCACTTTACTCCAGCTGGGCTGTCATTTCTTTCACTCAGTGCATGAGTTCATACCACAATCAAGTTTTTATGAAGTTATTTTATCTTTTTTTAAAAATGAACCAGGTCATTAGTGACTCATTTAAGGTTGGGGGTAGTTTATTTATTGAGTTATTTTTAACACAAAACGTTTACCTGTTTCTACACCCAACAGGAAATGCTTAACAGGAAAATACCAAAATGTATTTGACTTATTTTGACATTTTTCAGCATTTGCCTGTTTTAGCATTCGGATAAAACAAAAGTCAACCCTAAGTGGCCAAAACATACATTGATTTGTCATATTTTCTTTCTCATGTTCTTTCAAACATATCCTCCGTCTCTCTGTCTGCCTGTCTCTCTCTCTTTGATGATGGGGGTATTTCTATTCTGTGGGGGCTGTGAGCTCAGCGAGTTTGTTTCTGTGCCTATAATCCCCTCACTCTGGGCGCCAGCATATAAAAGCCACGAGGGGCCCTGCGCACTCTCACACAGACCGCCAGTCTCAGGCCCGAGTCTACTCCTTTACGCACACACAGCCACAGGTAAGACAGTGGACAAACATGCAGAAAAGAACAGAGAGAAAGGATCTGCTAACACAGGGGACCGTCTAGGAAGTTGATTATCACTGAAGTCAGCTGTTGGGGTTAAAATGTGATTTTTCGATCGTATGCAGCCGGCAGCTGTCAGTATATGCACTTGGGCATATTCAGAAAGAAACGCTGGAGTTTAGAAACAAATGTTTACATTTAAAATTTCTGGCAGCTCTGAAACTGCAAATTTCACTCTCAAAGCTGAGAAAAGTTTCAGGCTACTGCAAATCTGTTTTTGATGGGTCTTTATTTTAAAGATCCTGAGAAACGTTTTTCAGTTTTTTGACAAAAATAAAATGTTGGTAGGTACATTTGTACAGAGGTCTTCATTTTGGGACTCTTTGATGGTTTTTGAACAAATTCTGATTGATTTTTTAAAATACTAATTACTTCAACACGCACGTGGGAGGAGTGTAAATGCAGTGTGCTCAAAAAGTGTTCAGAAAAGACTCAGGGTGATTACATATTTGACCTTTTTTTTTTTGCAGGCAAACATAGTTAAATGCTTAAAACATATTTGAATGTGTTGTATAAAGAATACAGAAACATTCTGTAAAGAAGCATATTTGCTTATGTTTGCCATCATTTCTGATGCATTGGGGATTTTCTAATTTATTTTTAATCGTTAAGTTAAAAAAAATCTATTTCTTTGGTTAACATTAACATTTTAAAGTTTAAATGAAAGCACTTTAAATTGTTGCAGCCAAATTATTTGGTCATTTGGTAAGTTTAAAGTTGGATTATAAGGTTAAATGATTTTTGTACAACTCCTTAGTGAGACAGTATCATAACAGCTTCTTTCTCTCCCAGTCATCATGTCTGCTGGAGGAGAGAAATCCAAGTCTGCTTCCCAGACTGATGGGAAGGCAGCTCAGACCAAAATGTCTGAGATGGGCTTAACATCTTACAAGGTACAGCACATACACACAAACACACACCAACAGATGATTAAACATCACAAATGCACCATACAGTATTTTTCACACAGTGAGCAGCAGCTGGCCTCACACCACTGTAACAGTTTACCTTCTGAGCTGACGTCTGTTACCACGACCTGCTGGTTCATATAGCTCTTTGAGGGGGTGGTCGACAACTATAACTGACAGGGTAAAAGAAGTGTTAAATCACTGTGGAGGTAGCTGTCATAACAACATTGGCACTTCATCTTTATCTCCCTGTGTTACACTTCCTCCATCATATCTCTGCCCTTGATGTTGAAACCACCTCAGTGACCTCCATTCTTATTTTCTTTATCTTCCTGCTCAGATATGTGTTTACGATCAGGAGAACTTCCAGGGCCGCTGCATTGAGATCAACAATGAGTGCATGAACGTGTGTGACTTGGGAATGGACAAGGTGCGCTCACTGCGTGTCGACTGTGGGCCGTAAGTAGTCAGATTATGCACTGTGACACATATACACCCACATGTGTAAGTATGGTACCCAGCAGCATCTACACTCCTCTGAGCGAAGAGCGGGTAATTTAACAGCTACACTCGACGATTATGCGACATTTTTTCCCACTTTGCATTTATGCATTATGCTGATGCTTTTAGCCCAGGTGATTTGCAGAGAGGACAGCAGTAGAGAGAATGTTAGTTGCTAACATAGCAAAGCACACAACACACCACGGTGACTGGGTTCAGGGAAGTGTGCCAACAAATAAAAGAACATAAAAATAAGGAGATAAGGAGCACGAGTGACAGCAGCAAATTATTCCCCAAAGTATGAAAGGCAACTTTCATAAAATGTAACGAGAGGCAAATTTGAAAATCAAAGCAGCAGAGGCCAAGGCATTATAAGATATTTACAAGCTGAGCACTTCTCAAAAGGAGTAAAGTCATATTGTGAGTGTAATCAGTGGAGTGGTCCTTCAGAGGGACGTTCAGTGACTACTCTTCATCTCCTTCTTTCTCTTGACCTTCTCCCCCTCCGCAGCTTTGTGGGATTTGAGCAGATGAACTTCTGTGGTGAAATGTTCATCTTGGAGAAGGGCGAGTACCCCCGCTGGGACTCTTGGAGCAACTGCCAGAAGAATGACTACCTGCTGTCCTTCAGGCCTGTCCGCATGGTGAGTCTTATTTTCCAGCCACTCAACTAAAAATATATATTTATCCATTTTGCATGTTCTTAATGGAAGTTTTCTCTACTTTTGTTTGTATTCTCTCCATCCTTATTCTCACTTCCTCTTTCCTTTTGTCCACCACCTTGCAGGATCCAGAAAAGCATAAGATATGCCTGTATGAGGTCGGAGAGTTCAAGGGCCGCAAGATGGAGATCATGGATGATGATGTTCCCAGCCTGTTTGCCTATGGTTTCACTGACAGGGTGGGAAGCATCATGGTCAGCTGTGGAACGTAAGTTTGTAAAATTACAACATATTGTTGGATTTTTCCTGAGAGTTAAATGAGTAGAATAATATGTATGTAAATATTCTATTTTTTTTATATAGCGCCAAATCACAACAAACAGTCGATTCGAGGCGCTTTACATTATAAGGTAAAGACCCTACAACAATTACAGAGAAAACCCAACAGTCAAAACGACCCCCTATGAGCAGCACTTGGTGACAGTGGGAAGGAAAAACTCCCTTTTAACAGGAAGAAACCTCCAGCAGAACCAGGCTCAGGGAGGGGCAGTCATCTGCTGAGAGGGGGGGCTGAGGGGAGAGAGACAGGACAAAAGACATGCTGTAGAAGAGAGCCAGAGATTAATAATAACTAATGATTAAATGCAGTGGAGTGGAGTATAAACAGAGTGAAAAGAGGTGAATAAAAATAAACACTCATGGGAACCCCCCCCCCAGCAGCCTAGGCCTACTGCAGCATAACTAAGGGAGGGTTCTGGGTCACCTTATTCAGCCCTAACTATAAGCTTGATCAAAAAGGAAAGTTTTTAAGCTTCATATTACCAACAGAGGCAAGGAGCGAGCAGGCGAGGAAAATATGAGGTTACAGCCAACATCCAATTAGCTTAGCTCAGCATAAAGACTGAAAACAGGGCTTAAGCTAACTTGGCTCTGTTTAAAAGTAAGAGTTTGCTTAAACAGCTCACTAATTAACTTGCTACAGGCTGTTTCATTCCATGCAAAACTGCAAAGCTGTGGTGTAAAATAAAAGTTTGTGGTTATGGGCCAGACTTGGGTGCAGTAACTTCAACAAATCTTGCTGTCAAAGAGGAAATAATCTGAGGAAAGCACCCCACAAAACTCAGTCTACACACAGCTTCCTGGTCTTTCAGGTTTTAATAAACAATGTATAAAATCTTAATTAATAAACCTTTGACATGAAAGTGGAATTTTTGCAAGTCTGAAAGAGCAAGGCTTGTTGGTTCCCTGTTTCCAGCCACAAATATGAGTGCTATCAGCCTTGCTAACAAATGTGCAAGGTAGCAACTCCGTCCATTTCCCAGAGCTTTAAACTTCAAGAAGACCTGCATTTTCTTTACTTCTAACTGTGAAGCTGTAACTCTGCTACCTTTTGCAGACTGCAGTTGGTAAATCATACATTTTTCAGCAGCACTGACTACAAACACTATGCTCTGCTTTTGCAGCAGCTGCGTCAAAAAAAAAAAAAAAAAAAGTCCAGCTCCTTGTACCACGCTTCCACATCCGTGACGTCATTCTTAAACCGACAAACTGCACCAGCACTCTGTCTGGGAATGTGTTCAGGAATAGAGGCTTTTTCATCAGCAGCTAGATGAGGGTGTCATGAACGTCAGCAGCTCCATGTCTCTGTCTGTGCTCTCAGAGGTGTGGCAGGCAGCAAACACTGATGCCCTATCTTCTGTGATTACTTTCTTTGGACTGCTCCCTGCAGTCTCCAACAGGCAGCTGGAAGGCAAACTACTTTGTGCTTTCGTGCCTAGAAGCATGATAAACAAATCAATATCGTCATTTGTTTGACGCTTACTCTCCCTAAATTGTTAGCATGTGTCCTTCTTGCATCTTTGATTGCATTTCTCACTTGTCTGCCACTTCCCTTTCACCTTGTGCTTTTTTCTGCCTTGAACATGTTTTCTCTGCCAAACCATTTTCTGTCCAACCTTGTAATCCTTCTCTATTTATTCCCCATCCTTGCCTCTCCTCTTTCTTTCCTCAGTTGGGTGGGTTACCAGTTCCCTGGCTACCGTGGCAGCCAGTTCCTCTTGGAGAAGGGTGACTACAGGCATTTCAATGAATTTGGTGCCCGCTGCCCCCAGATGCAGTCCATTAGGCGCATTCGTGACATGCAGTGGCACCCACATGGTTGCTACACCATGTCCTCCAAGTGAAACCCAGCGAGGGCGAGGAAGAGAGGGACTGGAGGAGAGGTGGAGGCCGAGGGCGGGCACAGAGATGGAGGCGGAGGAGGAAGGGCAAAGAAGGAGAGGAGGAGGGTGTAATGTTTCCTCTGTCCTAAAATCTCTTGATGGTTTGAGTGCAGGATGGAGGGAGTAGATTAGATTGTTATTTATAGTTGTAATTTAGCGGCCAATGAAAAGTTATTCAAGTTGAGGAGGAGATAATTACACTAACCGCCGAGACTGCATCTGATGATAAACGCTCTCTCCATTTTTGTTCTTCCTCTCTCGCTGTCTCCGTTTGTCAGCCTCTGGCTCCCCACTCTCCTCCCCTCCCTCCCNTCCCCCTCACATATATTCTTTTCCACATTTCACCAACGTCAACGCTCACTCGACCCATCAGAGCCTGACCAAGGGGGTACCAGTGTGGATTTGTGTTTGTTTGTGTGATGGAGGGACTGAGACACAAGAAAACAACCACAAAGACAAATGGCGTTGAATGCGCTTTGCTCAGATCCTGCTACCACACCAGCCTTAAACCCCCAATAAATCATCTCACATCCTGCTTCACTTGGAATTTTATTTAACAGCCTTAAAGCATCTTTCAGCTCATCATTTTTGGCTTGCTCTCATGGCTCACATTGCTCTACACTGGTAGATTTAATGGCTAAACAGCCACAAAAGAACAACAAGAAGCGTCCTGTGTTTTTGCATTTGCCACTCACTGTATAATAAAGTTGTAGTAGCATGTAGTAAAGACACAGAGTTAATTGTAGCTGCATTTAAACACAGCCTCAGTGCTGCTATTATGACTTGTTTTTGTTACCCCCAAGTGACCCAAGGGACGTACACAAGCAGATTAAAGCTGGTTTTCAGGAATAGTTAGCCCAGGGATAAAATGAAGTGCCTGAAATTTCTTCAGAAAAATCTAATTCATTCTTAAAGTGGATCCTAAAAATATATATTCATATTCTGTGCATGACTCACAGTTCAAAATAATCCTTAATCTATCCGCAATGGGCACTGGTGCAGACATACAGTTCTTCCATGCCTGAAACCAGCTCATCTTTCTACAAGCCAAGTTTCTTCTGATTGGTTGCCCTTTGCAAACAGAAGGTTTAAAGAGCAAGTTGGCGGGGGTTCTTTCAGCACAGCCAGAACTACACTACATCGTCACTCACCCATCCAAATCATTGAATTCAGGTGTTCCAGTCACTTCCACGGCCACAGGTGTATAAATCAAGCACCTAGGCATGCAGACTGCTTCTACAAACATTAGTGAAACAATGGGTCGCTCTCAGGAGCTCAGTGGATTCCAGTGTGGTACCGTGATAGGATGATACCTGATACCTGTGTTGTGAAATTTCCTCACTACTAAATATTCCAAAGTCAGCTGCGTGGTAGGCCACGTAAAATCACAGAGGGAATCAGTGGATGTTGAGGGTCACAGTGTGTAGAAATCGCCAACTTTCTGCAGTCAGTCGCTACAGACCTCCAAACTTCATGTGGCCTTCAGATTAGCTCAAGAACAGCGCGTAGAGAGCTTCATGGAATGGGTTTCCATGGCTGAGCAGCTGCATCCAAGCCTTACATCACCAAGCACGATGCAAAGGGTCTGATGCAGTGGTGTAAAGCACGCCGCCACTGGACTCTAGAGCTTTGGAGACGTGTTCTCTCGAGTGATGAATCACACTTCTTCGTCTGAGACAAGTCTGGGTTTGGTAGTTGCCAGGAGAACAGTACTTGCCTGACTGCATTATGCCAATTGTAAAGTTTGGTGGAGGCAGGATTATGGTGTGGGGTTGTTTTTCAGGAGTTGGGCTCTGCCCCTTAGTTTCAGTGAAAGGAACTCTTAATGCTTCAGCTTACCAAGACATTTTGGACATTTTCCTTTTGTGGGAACAGTTTGGGGATGGCCCCTTCCTGTTCCAACATGACTGCACACTAAGCACAAAGCAGGCCCATAAAGACATGAATGGACATGGATGAGCCAGTTTGGTGTGGAAGAACTTGACTGGCCTGACCTCAAACCGAAGAACACCTTTGGGATGAATTAGAGTGGAGACTGTGAGCCAGGCCTTGTCATCTAACATCAGTGACTGACCTCACAAATGTGCTTCTGGAAGAATGGTCAAAAATTCCCATAAATACTCCTAAACCTTGTGGAAAGCCTTCCCGGAAGAGTTTGTGGGATATTTTTGACTACTTTCATTTATTATCTATGCTTTTCATACTGGCATCAGAGGCCCTTTTAATATCTTGTACTGTAGGCCGGACGGGACTTTCCCCGGCCATAGTAGGAGGACATCTATCATTCCATACCATGTACTGGGAGGGCCACTCTTCCATTGCTGGGGGACTCAATTATTATCTCTATATTTTACTCTGTTGTCCCCATGGCTAATTACTGGCCCTGTTCCTAGGGGCCTCTGTTGTGTCAGTGTAACTTCATTTATCATTATATATATATGGGAATATATCTACTCTTATT
>JASGAU010370786.1:0-10764 GCA_030220045.1 Australoheros facetus | reverse complement strand
ATAGTTGAAATATATTGTGCAGAATACGAGTGCTACACACGACTTTTGTTTCTTGGCACGGATATTGAAAATTCAGGTTTTGGCCTTTGGGCATTTGAATGGTTTCTTGTAAAGCAGTTTTTGTCTCAAAATGGTGGGACTGATTATCCCCACAGCCTGGATAGTGGTGTTCCAGATGACTAGTCAAGTGTCTTTCTTGCACACTGCTTTGTATTCAGACCCAAGAGAATGCTGGCTCAGCCTAAATGTGGAATTAGGCATGGCATATTCAAATTGCTGTCGTCTTAAATATGGGCCTATAGGCGTGAGCTAGAAAAAAAAAATATGTGTTTTCCTTTATCTTTGTGAATGCGACAGCAGTACAATTTTTTTAATGTTTTTTTTTTTGTGTTCTCCCTAGGCTTTGCAGGAGAGGTATTAATTTATTTAAATCCACTTACACAATTTCCCTTGTGGGAGGAGATAGCTGGGGGGCTAAAACAAGGCTGGTTAAAAGTGTAAAGGGATCAACTTCACTGAACGTCAGTGGAGGGTGCACGTTCACCGGTGACCTGCAGGGGGCACTGTTGCCCCACAGTTGAGAAAGCATCCCTCAGGGGCAGTAAAGTATCCGAGATGGATAAGATTCCTCGTTTTAGTTTGTATTAAGGTACCTAGAGTGTGCGCTTTTCTTTTAAATTTCCGCTGGTGCTTTCTGATTAGAGTTTCCTGACAGTAAGTTTGTTTTCTTCCAAACTCGCTGAGAATCCCTCAGTGAAACTTTTGGGATGTCAAAACACTGCAGTGACTGAGAAGTAAATTAGTTGTGAATAGAAATGAAATTCAGCAGCAAGTGTCATACTAATTACAGCACAGATTTATAGCACCGTCAGTGCTGGCTGTCTAATGGAGAGGGGAAGGGAAAACAGCAAATGGAAGAGAACAGAGAATTAAGAGGTGACAAGGACAGAAATATTAAGATATAAAGGTGAAAGAGGAGGTAAAAACAAGGTGGGGAAAAACATAGGATGAAGAATAATGGAGAAAATTGGAATCAAGGAAAGACAGCAAAAGATATGTCAGAGGATGGCAACAGTGGCACTTTGTATTTTATTGATTGCTTGGAACCTAAGTGGAGAGTAAGTCTCTCCCATCTGACTGGCCTCCTACTTCATTAGCACTCTTCCTGAGGAGGAGGACTGCCAGGGGGCTTCACATCTCATTCTCCAAACTATATGTGACGTCCAGTGTATCTGCAGCAGAGTGGATAAGATGTTAGAAGGCATACTTGAAATTAAAAGTGAGTGAAGTGGATTTTAGGATTTTTAAATTTGTTTCTATATTTGTTGAAGTATATAATATCAGGGGACGATCTTTCATAACACCCTCTGTCTCTAAAGTGTGTGGACCAACATTGACTTTATGGATTATAGTTTCTGTTTCCATGCAACAATAATGGTATGACTTCACCCGTATGAGCTGCTATTTTCCTTAACTGAATTTGTGTTGGATTCAGTGGGAAGTTGCTGTTTCAGTTAAGAAAACTGAGGATGCACTGCAGCATATCTGCACAGTGGCATAAATGTCTTCTCATGCACTCCTTAATATTTCAAGAGTGAGAGCTCTAGTTTACCCTCATAAGGACTGGTGAGATCGGTCTCATTCAGTGAAGGTATGACGCAAGACCTGTTGCATTGTTATCCCAGCGGGGAGGGGGCTGAGACAGGGAAAATGACTTGATTGATCTGCTGTCAAAAGAAAAGAAAAGTTAGGGGAAAAACTTGATGTGAGTAGACGATGGAAGGGAGAGGATCAGGATGCAGCAGAAGGTGATAGCAAGGACAAAGAATAGAGAAAAGACTACAAAGAAAATTGAGAATGGCAACAGAAAGATGACAGTGAGAATTTGCTGAAATTTCTCATGCAGTTTGCATTAGGCTACGTGAAGCGGTTATAATAGTTGTATATGTGACATGCCGCTTTATATCAGGGAGTGTTTCTGAGCTTCTGAGAAACAGGAATGTCTACTTTTATCTGTATTTTGAGAAGGTTTTTGTTGGCATACTAGCTAGACTGCAGATAACCCGATCAAATATTTTCAACTGCATAGACCTTGAGATAGAAGTACATAATCTATCCATTTTATGTCAGAGGTGTGTTGTTTGTGGGAATTTGACCAGCGTGGAATGAATTTGCTTTAAGAGAAATAACTTTGCATACTGCAGACACTGGCTTTCTACCCAGAATCTGCTGTATTCATATTTGACTGCTCGAGTGTGTAACACCACACGGGCATCTACTTTATATTCTCTGAGATGCTCGGTTTATCCTTTACTCCAAAACTCTACTCTTTTTCTGTTGACTCTTTTGTGTCTCTTGCTTTGGAAATGCCAAAATATGCCAGCGAATGATGAATGAAAGATAGTGATGTTGGTTTCAAAAATTTTGGTATTTGCATCTATAGTGCAATTGCCAGCAAACCAGATGGCACAATTTTTGTACAGTGGCAGAGACAAAAACTTAAGTGTTGAAAACTTGAGTAAGTGAGACTTTTTAGCCATATGTTTCCATGATCACACCATAGCCGGGCCACAAAGTATTTAACAAGATAATATTATTTTTCTGTGATTATTGAATATGTAAAAAGATACAACTTACAGAAAGCAAACATGCCAGAGGAGAATATTTCAATAATAGATAAAAGAATGGCAAAGATAAATAGAAGAAAAATATTAAAGTGGATTATTCTTGAAGTCAATTAGAGTGATACTGCATTATTCATATTTGAAAAAAAATCCTTATTTATCTTATTTAGCTCCACTGAAACAAGCCAACTTTAATCACATTGGCTGCCCCTCTCATAAGCAAAGGATTTGAACACAAGATGAGTGGGGCTTCTGTGTTCACAGTGGTGCCAGAGATGACTGATAAAAAGACAGTAGACCCTCTTTTTATTTTAAATATCAGGACATAATGAAAATAATCTGGTCCTTAGTAGGTCTTAAAATGTGGTAAATACAATCTCAGAGCAACAACACCAGACAATGTATTAACATTATGGCATTTTATATATTTAACAAAAACAAAGCCAAAATGCAGAAGCAGTGTATGAAAAACAAAGGACACCTTTACTGCTTTCATAGGAATTAAGAGGGTAAGTAGCAGCCCAATGCTGTTTGTGCTGTTTATCAAATGCACTTGATTAACTGATCATCAGCAAGTGTGTCCCCCTCTGTAAAAGCAGAAGTTTTGGCAGTTTGCAGATCTGGAGCATTCAGGTGCGGGTTAACACAATGCCAAGGAGGAAAGACGTCAGCAATGATCTTAGAGAAGTAATTGTTGCTGGCCTTTAGTTTGGGAAGGGTTGTCAGGCCATTTCCAAACAATCTGAAGTCATCATTCTGCATTAAGAGAGATGATTCACAAGCGGAGAGCATTCAAGACCCTTGCCAATCTTCCCAGGAGTGGATGTCCCAAAAAAATTCACCGCAAGGTCAGACCATGGAATGCTCAGAGAAACTGAAAAAACCCAAGAGCTACATTTCAGACTCTACAGGTCACAGTTAGCATGTTAAATGCTAAACTTCATGACAGCACAATTAGAAGAAGACTGAACCAGTATGGCTTGTTTGGAAGGGTTGCCAGGAGAAAGCCTCTTTAAAAAGAACATGGCAGCACAGCTTAGGTTTGCAAAGTTGCATGTGAACAAACTACAAGAGTTTTAGAACAATGTCCTTCAGGCAAATGAGACCAAAGTGGAGATGCTTGGCCATAATGCACAGCACCATGTTTGGAGAAAACCAAACAGCATGTCAGCACAGACTCCTCATACCAACTGTCAAGCACGGTGGTGGAGGGGTGATGATTTGTACATGTGTTGCAGCCACAGGGCCTGCACACCCTGCAGTCATTAAGTTGACCATGAACTCCTCAGAATACCAAAGTATTCTAGAGTCAAATGTGAGGCCATCTGTCCCAACAGCTCAAGCTTGGGCAAAATCTTGCCATGCAACGTCCCAAGCACATCAGCAAATCTACAACAGAGCAGCCGAAAAAGAAAAGAATCAGGTTGTTTCTATGGCCCAGTCAAAGTTCTGATTTAAGTGCTTTGCCAGAACCTTAAGAGAGCTGTACATAAATAAATGACCTCAATGAACTGAAGTTGTAAAGACGAGTCGGCAAAAATTCCTCCACAGTGATGAGAAAGACCAAACAATTACTTCATTTCACGTTATTGCTGCCAAAGGTGGTTCTGTTTAATCCTGGGGTGTACTTAATTTTTCACACACACCCTGCTTCTGCATTTTGACTTAATTTTTCTTAAATAAATAATGACATGGTGTAATATGCCACATGTTGTTCATCTGAGGTTGCATTGAGCTCATTTTAAGACCTGTTAAGGAGCAGATCATTTTTAATTGAGCCCTTATGTGTAAAACCTTTGAATTGACAGAGTGTGCACTTTCTTTTTAACAGGACTGTGATCATATTTAGGTTAGCCACTCGCTTTGACATCATATAGGAGGAAAAGTGTCTGATTTTGAGTGCTAAGACTATTGTGAACTTTAGCTTTTGGAACACAATTATTACTTGCACATATTCTAACTCCATCATTTGAAATTTTGGCCATGTTTAATATTGGCAATCAGGATCCTTTTAAATATATGATGTAAGGTAAGCATTTGCAGGATCATTAGTCATACTCAAAATATTTGGCCGCAGAATAAGCAGCTTAGTGTAAACACGTCAGTCATTTGCACCATTAATTTGTGCAGTAGAGCGCTTTGGGAATCGGACGGACAGAAAAGACACTGCTGATGGAGGCTATTTGAGGAGGCTTTAAATGAGTGAGTGGATATCACATTCTTAGTAGTGCTTAAATTAGAGCACAATGGGTCTTTTTCTGTTTTGAAATACTTGGATAAATAATTTGAGGGAAGAGACAAATATAGGACAAATATGGAGGAAAGTATAGGTGGCTATACTGAAGGGGGAACAGGCTGCAAAAGAAGACCTCTAGCTTATTGGTTTAAAATTTTTGTTGGCTTGTAAGCAATATTACAAGTCAGCCTTTTGACCCCTTATTGTAGTGCTAGCTGTGATCACCTTAGGTCAGACTGGTTGATTTTAAAAACTATTAGATGCTTCAATAATGTGAAATACTGCAAAGATACCTCAGAATTAAAAAAAAAGAAATAAATAAGAGCCGAAAATAGACTTCTACTGTAACTTTGTTCAGTGTGCACTGTCCTTTTTATTTTTAAACATACATTCATAAAGTAGAAATTCTGATGTCACTTTGATAAGTCTGAAAATTAAAAATCTTTAGCCAATCTTTGGGGTCCATCTCTATCTTTTGGCATTAGAATGAGCCACTGCCCTGCTGACCAATGTTAGGGTGAAATTTATAATACAGAATATCCACTTGCAAGGCAGCCTCTGTCGATTTTAATATTTATTGTGGGGATGCTAGGCTCTAAAGGCTAGAGCTAGTGAGCTAATGTACCCTCTACATGCTGGCTCAGACTTCAAAGGATATTTTTACTTGATAGCTTCAGACAGACTTGATGAGAATTGATAAAGCAAAGCTCTTCTGAGTTTTAAGCCTCAAAGGGGAAAAATGTACTAAATGCAGCTTTGAGACAAATCCCAGACTTTTCCCAACAGATTTTTCTTATGTTCTTCCTATGGCCCATTCAATCAAAAACTTGTAAGCAGGAATAGCTTTTCCCCTAGAGCTGGAGATTCCACTGGACGCCGCCCAAATACTTGTTTCATTCAGTCTTGTTGTTTTTTATTTCACTCTGGTGCTGAAACGAATGGTTGATACAACACCCTGCTGGCCTTAGAGCTTCAGTCCCGAGAAGGAAAACTCACCCTAAAAATACCTTAAAGGACAAAAAGAAAATACTACTGAGGAAGTATCCCTCTTTAAAAAGAGACAGACATTAAATGGATGTGCAACAACACCCCCCTCGAAAAAAACATGACAAGCACGTGAAGAATATGATCTAAAAGGATTTCAAGAAACATCCAGGTGTTACAGAACAGATAGGATCTGAGCCTAATGATCTCCTCCCCATCATAAAGACAAACACACAAGGCAAATCTCAAGAGGGAAAACAAATATACATATTAAAGAGAGAAGAGAAGAGAAGCTGAACCTCCAGGAGTAGGAGGATCAATATCCAAAAGAGCTGGATCTTCTTTAAGGTTCTGTCAACCAAGATGATAGGCATTTTTATAGACATTTTTTTTGTAATTTCTATTTATAAAATGAAAATGCCAAATATTTGCTGCTTCTGGCATCTGAAATGTAGACATTTGCTGTTTTGTCAGGTTTTTTTTATTACTTAATTTTAATAGACTGCTAGTTGGATAAAATGAGCAAATTGAAGATTTCAAATGAGCATTTATGATTCTGTCAGTTTGTGGGCTAATCAGTTAATTGATAGTAAAATGGTGAAAGAATGATCAGTTGGGAAAATACTCGTTGGTTATAGACTTCCTTCCTTGAAAAGAAGTTCAGAGGTTAGGGTCAGCACCTCTGAGCTAGGAGAGATATAGTATTTCGCTCCAGGTAATTTCAGTCCACTAACAGATTTTTATCAAAAGGCTTCTCCTCTGGTCTCCCTTTGCACCGCACAATCTTGGGTTTTTCTATATAAATCATGTTTAAATTCATCTTTCTTACTTTTTAACTGCACTCACTTTTTTTAAAAAATGTCATGCATTGCAACCAAATCACTATATTATAACATAAAACTGTAACCAAAGTAAAACGGTTCAACAGCCCATTTCTGATAGCGTCTGAAAAAGGAAAAAATAAGTTTGTTTTGCCTCACTGTTCCCAATGGATATGGTGCTGTAGTAGTTTAGAAGGCTCTCGATAAAATTTGGACTCCAAGAGTAGCTCCTTTCTCATAGGCAGAGTGTCTCTAAGCATCATACAGTAATGCTGTTAATTGTGCTCATTCATACTCAAGTGTTTCTTTTTAGAAAAAAGTATTTTTCTGATTCCTGATTCATATTTCTGAATCTTATTCCTTCTGATTCCTCCATATTTGCATTATTTTACTTTAGTCCATGCTTTCATGATCCAGTTTTTTTTTTCTCTCAGGTCTTTAATTTGTTATTTTTATGAGTAAATCTTCCATTTGTTGTTGGATCGCTTTGTGTGCGTGCTCATGTGTGTGTGAAGTTGTCCCTAGCTAGCTCCAAATAATAAGCCAACTAAATCTAGTTTGTGGAAACCTGCTTGTTTTTCTTATCAAAGCATCTGACATGAAAGACTTCTTTTTTTTTTTTTTCTTTTTTTTTTGGGTGATTCTAATTTATTTTCTCTGTTCTGGCTTACAGCACCGGTGCTGTAATCACGGAGGACTGGAAGCTCTTTGTTTGAAAGCACACAACAGTACACACTCGGCACACATTTTGAGTCTTCCCAGTGAAGGCTGTGACTTTATTTATTAACACTCTGTGATGAGGAGCGCAATTAAACATCCCTTTCTGACTTCTGCGAGGAGGCGCTGTGATCAGAGCCTCCCTGAACCGTCCCTCCTTGCCTCACGTGTCTCTGTCAAACTGGCATCACGAGGAGCGGTGCAAACTTTAAACGCAATTCGAAGCTTTCCTGACAAGTTACGTAAATCCCCATTCTTGCCTCCCACATGCTGTCGTCATGTAGACCCAACAAACAACTCATCCAGTGTAGAACCAACCTTTTCATTTTTCCATTTGAGGGATTACATGGCCCAATCAATATATTTGAGAGCTTTGATGTAAATGGTACCACGTTCAAATCCTTCACACCAAGCCACCCACCAGCCGGGAAGGACAAAAGGAGCTTTGTCTCAGTCTCTACTTGCCTTGCTCTACATGTCCCAAGATGCTTTGTTGCTTTGTGTGCACATCTTTTTAAGGGTCTCCCTTTCTCTCTCCATCTCTCTCTGTCTCTTTCTCCATCTCTCCCTCGCCCTTCCACTTTCCCACTGGTGATTTGTTTTTCTCCTGTGGGATTTGGGATCCCATTCATTCAGAGTGCATTGTTCAGCTCTTATCCATTCTAGTGGATGGGCCCCGAGATGCAGAATGGGTGACTGTGGGTGCTCCCGTCTCTGCCTTCACTCTCTCTCACTTTCTCTCTCCCCCCACTTCTCGCCACCCCACTCCTTGCTACTTGCCATACGATGATGTCATGGTTCCTATTTGCTCCGGGGGTACCCATTGATTCGCTCTCCCCATTACACACTCTCTATATCTCCCCTGTCCACCCCACTCTCTCCCCAACCTCCACTCCTGTTTTTCCTCAGCCAATACTCTTCTCAAATTCTTTCGCCTCTTAAAAGGCGCCTGGGGGATTTGGGTATGTTTGGATGTTGTTTAGCACACCCACGGTACATGCTTGACACCCAGATAGGCAAACCATCAACCCTGCAAATCCAACTGCAACTCCCATTTGAGTCTCATTGATTTAGCGTCCCCCTTTTATTCTCACATCTCCCACTCCTGTGATCAGCTTTCATTTCTCTCTGGTTATTCAGCCTGTTTTGTTTTACACCCAGTTTGTGAAGTAATCATTAATCCCCTGTTAATCTGTTGCCCATTTTGTAGAAGCTGGTAGAAATACTAAAAGAAATGCTTAAGAGTCAGATTTTCAAATGTGCATGTGTGTGTGTGTGTGTGTGTGTTTTTTTTTCTCTTCATCATTTCATTTTTTTTGGCATTTATTTTTGAGAAGCTGCTCTGCCACTTGGCTGAACTATGCCGGGGTGAGAAATCTATTTGAGTTTAAACAAGACGCACTGATTGCAGAAGGACAGAGCCAAATCACATGCATTCATTCCAATGAAAGTTATCTGATAGGCATGCAGGGTGAAAAGGCTGTTTTTGCTTTATTCAAATGCCAGATATTGATAGTAATGTAGACACATCATCGCATCATGAACAGGTTTGGATGTTTACTCTTTTGGTTTCTATTGTGATTGTTGCTGTGCTCTTTGTTTTCTGAGTTGTCTTTGTCTGCTTGCATCACACTGTGACGAGATGTAATAACAATGAAGGGATCTGAGCTATAGGCTTTTTGCCTGCCTCGAAATAATGATTATAATGAGTGGGTTGCAGCCTGACACTGCTGTCATTCGACTTGCAATGATAGGGCATAGAATGCTCCCTCCGCCTATATCAACAAATTGTAGCTGTGTCTTCCTGAATGCCCGGCCTCTTTGGTGTTACACTAATATTTGACTGTTATATTGGAAGGTAAAGCAATACTTTAGAAATTACTTTATATGTTCAGAGTGGAATGTATTTGCTTTGCTTGCAGCATGGGTATGGATGTATACAGAATACACATATAGACATATATGTACCTGCTGTGCTGACAGCTGTATTGACAGAAACAATCAAATGGTGTCTAAAAATAAGCAGCCATACAAAAATTTTGCCCATTTAAAATACATGTCATAAATATTATACTATACACAAAATCTCTGTAGAGATGCATCTTAGGCGGCTGAAGATACATATCAGATATTATGATGTCATCATGTTTCCTAGCAACCACGTAGCAATGGGCTAAAATGACCTGATTTTTGCTTTTATGCACCTACAACACTCTGTAAAGGCTTTGAATCATTTTCATTTTATGGCCAACAGCACCAACAGGTCAAACAATACTGTAGCATGGACTTGTACTAGTATGATTAAAGAGGAAATGCAACCCCAATTCCAAGAAAAGTTGGGATGCTGTGTAAAATGTGAATAAAAACAGAATGAAATCATTCGCAAATCTCATAAACCTATATTTTATTCACAACAGAACAATTTTCACAATTTTAAGAAAAAATAAGGTAATTTCAAAGTTGATGGCTGCAACATGTCTCAAAAAGTTGGTACATATTTACTACTTTGTAGCTTTCCCTCTTCTTTTAACAATAGTCTGTAAATGTTTGGGAAAAAGGGACACCAGCCGCTGGACTTTTGGGTGAGGAATGTTGTCCCATTCCTTTAGGATTCTAGCTGCTCAACAGTCGTGGGTCCTCTTTGTTGCATTTTTCATTTCATCATGCACCAACTGTTTCCAACGGGTGAATGGTCTAGACTGCATTTGAGCTAGTTCAACACTCAGACTCTTCCTATTGCAAAGTCATGCTTTTGTAATAGATGCAGTATGCAGTTTAGCATTGTCTTGCTGAAATATGTAAGGCCTTCCCTGAAAAGATGTCTGGATGGGAGCATATGTTGCTCTAAAACCTATATATATATATATCTTTCAGCATTCATGGTACCTTTCCAGATGTGCAAGCTGCCAATTCCATAGGCACCAATGCACTCCCATACCATCAGAGCAGGGCTGGACTGGTAATCGGGCGTACCGGGCATTTGCCCGGTGGGCCGACAGTCCTCAGGGGCCGATGCTGTTGGATTTTTTTTTTCTTCCCCTTTTTTTTTCACAGTTTAGAGGGGGCGGCCCATTGGCCCATCTTCAATATAGGCAGTGGACAGAACCAATCAGGATATAGGATGAAAGCGGCCCCACCCTTTCTCTGCGTGGTGCCCTGTAACTCCCGCTAGTAGTTTCAGTGTTGAGCGCGTGTGAGGAGAGGGAACGTGGAGAAACCGAAGTAGCAGAAAGGGGGTGAAGAGAAATTGAAGAGTGTCGCTGTAGATGCTACAAAATGTGCAAAGATCACAGACATGTTCGCTGCTGTAGCCTCCACGTCCTCTGTAACAGCAATGCTGCAGCAACAGCAGGCTGTAGGCAGAGCCGGCCAGAGGCATAGG
>JASGAU010370781.1:3947-15523 GCA_030220045.1 Australoheros facetus | reverse complement strand
TGTAATATGGTAGAAAACTTGATGTTGAGACGGCAGAGTCACGCCCCTCTGCCGCTTTCGTCACGCGTTCCTGGTTCCAGACCAGCTAGTTTGCGGGGCCGGAATTGAACCCGTTTTTCGGCCGAGCACCAAGTGCTTCGGCAGTGGAAAACCCGCCTAACGGTTCAAATTACGGCACGGGCTCTGGAACCCTGTTGGTGGGAAAGAGGCCTGGTTGTTTTCTAATTTTCGCTTTAAACCCAAGAGACGATTGGGTGGCAAAATCCAAGTAGATCAACTACTCAGACCAGCTCGTCTGACACCAACAGTCAATATTCAAAGTCACTTAAATCACCTTCCTTCCCCATTTTGATGCTCAGTTTGAATTTCAGCAGGCTGTCTTGACCATGTAGACATGGTCATCTTACATCAATAAATGCACTGAGTTGCTGTCATGTGATTGGCTGATTATATATTTGTTAAGGAGCAGTTGAACAAGTGTACCTAATAAAGTGGCCAGTGAGTGTATATCTTCAATAGTTAAAAGAACAACACTCCTTTACAAACCTTTAAAAGATCCTCTAAGCTTATGAGAACAGGAACGACCCACTTTGCCTACAAAATAGAGGCCACAATGTTGTCCTATTCCTCATAATTATAAGTTCTCATAAGTTTAGAACAACAAATCTTTTAGTGACTGAAAACTGCCAGATTTATGTGTTCTGGTTAGTCTCGCTCTATAAATATCTGGCTTTGTCATGACTTAAAACACTATGTAGCATCCATCCATCCATCCGTTCATCCATTCATTGATTTTTTGATACTTTACTTATTTGATCTGAAATATTTACAGAGATTCCAAAAAAAAAAACAAAAACAAAAAAACAGTGGTTTGGGTGCATGCCATATTCAGCATCCCTGTTTTAATTTCAATTGGAGATCATCCTCTATCCTGTTGCCAGTCAAAAAAGGCCAAAAACAAAGTAAGAGATGTGACAATAAAGAAAAGCACATTCATTGTCTTCTTCTTGTCCTATAAATAGAGTCTGTTTATAATTAAGCTTCTTGTGGGACTAATTTTACATTTTAACAAATAAAAAATATACAAAAAAATCTGTTATTTCTAATTGTGATTTGCATTTTTAAACACTGATGTTGTTTGGATGTAATTTGTTTGATTTTTAACCTCTTCCAAACCTCAAATCTAAAGCACTGAAACTTTTTGAGGTCAGTTCCAAGCTGAAGCTGATTAATCAGTGGAGCCTAGACCAGCTGTGTTGAAGCATAGTTTTCCTGCCGTGTCCAGTTCTATTTTTTTTATTTTTTATTAGCAAAGTCAAGCATGTGGATTTTTGTGACACTGGTGGAATAAAAGCTTGTTTGTTTGTTTTGGTTTTTACCAACTTTACTTGGGTGCCAAGTGAATTTTTTTTGCAAACTACATCAACTGGACACCTGTAAGCCAAAACTACCAGCTAGTTAACATTCTGCAGCCACAATTGTAGTTAAAAATTTTCATTGTAATGATGTTTCAGTTACTTTGGTCAACATCTGCATGAAGATTTTCATCGCTGTTGTATTAGACCGATCAAATCTGTTTCAGTTAGGTTTAAAAAAAAGTTATTATACTTATGTAAAACTAAAGATGCTTTAAACAAATAAATATTATTTTGAACTGTTAATCATCCAAAGCTACTCTAGTAAAGCCACAAGGATAAATATATAGAGTGAAATGAGCAGAACTAGTTGTCTTTAAAGTATCAGGATTTCATATAAAGTAAGATTAAGCTTGGACACCTGTTTTACCTCCAGGGGTTTGTGGTCCTATATTTTAGAAATCTGTCAAAAACTTGTTTAAAACTAAAAATGACATTGTTATTTATTAGGCAACTTACAAACTGAATTAATGTTTTTGTGCAAAATTTTGAGCCGGCACACTGGACTTCTCTGAGAAGTCAGAAATTAATTAAGCATAACATTCAACCCCTGAAACAATTTTTCTGCTTAGGAATGAAAGTAAATAACTGTAATTTGGCATGTCAATCAAAAAAATAATAATGCGCTTTATTGTTTTATTCTGTTTTTGTTTGTTTGTTTGTTTGTTTGTTTGTTTGTTTGTTTGTTTGTTTTGCAAAACAGTAAACTTGAAAAATTTACAGTTTCCATATTGATTTTAGTTTTTTCAGCTTAGTTAAATTTATCACAATAAGCAGCCAGAGGAGGCTTTGGTGCATCTGGGGTTTTTTTGTTTTGTTTTTTTTCCCGGCTGAAAGGTGGGCCACTGGGAGGTGACCACAGCTGGTCTGCAGATAGTTAATATCAGGGCTTTTTTTTTTTTTTTGGCATTTAATAAGAAAAATGCATTTAGATTGAATAACTTAAACTCACTCTGATATATTTATTTATTTTTTCCTTTGGTGGAAGGCTGAAACCTCTTGGTGGTTTTTAAATGCAGGAAAAAAGCCTCACTGAGACTGGGATGTCTGCATGACAGTCAGGTGCTCGTATTGCCTTTTGTACTATTGGGATGTGCTGAACTTCTTAAATCTTACAATCTTGCAAAGACCACTAATATCATAATAAGAAAATTAAAACAACACAGAAACTAAAAAAAACAGCACTAAAACTAAATAATACAAACAATTACAAAAAAAAAAATTCTGGAAACTAACTGAAACTAAACTGAATTAATGGAAACAAAATAAAATAAAACTAATAAATAGAAAACCTTAAAAGTGTGTCAGGAAAAATCCCAACAAAGTAAAACATGTATTTTTTTATTATGTCTTTTTTCTATTACCAGAAACATAAATTATTACAGTTTTGTATTTTCTAATTAGATTTTTTTTTTTTTTTTTAGATTTGTTTTTGTTACAGTTTAGTTTATTTAGTTTTCAGAGTGGATTTGCTTGTTTCAGTTTAGCTTTAATTGTTTGAAAATGTTTAGCTCCATTAGATCTCTGCATGTCCTCCTTCACTACATCCATGAATCTTCTCTGTGCTCTTCCTCTTTTCCTCCAGTCTGGCAGTTCCATCTTCAACATCCACTATCCCTCCTCTGCACATGTCCAAACCATATCAGCCTTGCCGCTCTAACTCTGTCACCAAACTGCTGTCCCTCTGATGCACTAATTCCTAATCTTGTTCCTCCTGGTCACTACCAATGAAAATATGAGCATCTTCAGCTCTGCCAAGTCCAGCTCTGCCTCCTGTCTTTTTGTCAGTGCCACTGTCTCCAAACCATACATCATAGCAGGTCTCACTGTGATCTTGTAAACCTTCCCTTTAACACTTGCTGCTATCCTTCTGTCTCAAATCACTCCTGACACTCATCTCCACCCACTCCACCCTGCCTGCACTCTCTTCTTCACCTCTCTCGTGCACTGTCAGATGCATTGGATGGTTGATGCCAGGTTTTTGACAACTTCACTACCTCTACCTCTTGAAACTTCACCTTTCCCCCTGCTTCCCATTCACACTCATGTATTCTGTCTTGCTTCTACTCACTTTCTTCTCTCCAGAGCATACCTCCACCACTCCAGGGTCTCATCCACCTGTTCCCTACTCTCACTGCAGCTCACAATGTCATCTGCAAACATCACAGTCCACAGTTTCAGAACAGATATTATAACAGAAAGAGCTTTTGACGGCAGTTGAATCATAAATCCCAAGTCTCACTAAACAATGTATCAAAATCTAGTCAGGCAGGCTTAGAAAACACAATTTCCTGTATATTTTTTATGTTTATTTTAATTTTGTGGATACACAAATTAATTTCAGTTAGTTATCTTTTTCTTAGAGTCTAGGTTTTTATTTATATTTGAGTTAACTATTTTTTTCCATATATGCAGTCCACACCACCACAGTCAGCAGTAACCAGGCTCAGCACTAGAGGGCGCTTCAACATCAGCGCAGTGATCAGGCGCGGACTGGAAACGTGTGTGTTAAGTTGAAGATGAGTAAATCCTGTTATTATTATTTTTCCTCAGTTCAGCATAATTAAACAGTTAAAGTGGCGGGGCTTTCAGCGCTGCTGGGAAAGACGCAAACGGACCAGAACAAACAACAACAACATCCCCACAAACCAAAACAACAACAAGGGCTCAGCTTCCGGTTTCTGGATGTAGCTGTCAGACTCCAGCATCATTTAAACGGGGAATCGCTTTATCAGCAGGTCAGTAGCTTCGCTTAGCTATTGTTGATTAATAATAGTTCACCTGGCTGCTGTTTTTCCAGCCTACTAGCAGCCAAAAACACGGACTATACCCAGTTTCCTTACCCTCTTTTACAGCGAGCAGCCGCTAGCCTGGGCTGCATACTGCTAGCTAGCAGCTGTAACGTGGCCGTTAATTAACGAGACTTCGTGTGTTTGTGAAGCTTTAGTATGAGCGAAGGAGAGGTGTTTCATGAGAAGCAACGATTGGAGCTGTGCGCAATTCATGCACTCAACAACGTGCTCCAGGAGCGGGTGTTTACCAAAGAGACAGCCGACGACATCTGCAAACGGTAGGGCAACCTCTGGGTGAAGTGTCGGTGTGACATCTGTCCAGTGAAAGGATACTGGCCCCTTCCCCAATTTATAACCCCAAATACTCCAGATATTACTCCATAATTTGTTTACACAGACTTCCCTATAAAATACGTTGCTGTTTTTCTGCAGTGCAGCGGCTGCTCGTGTCTTCAGAGGTGTGTTTGATTTACTGAAAATACCAGATTTCCATATTTGGTTTCACATATCATCGCAGTATTGATCAAGGCTTTTTACTGGGAGCATCAAACCTTAAGCATAAGTAATTGAATATCCTCATTCAGCCATCGTCCCTTCCACCTCATAGTGACAAATTTGCGCTTACAGAGATCCTCAAGTTGATCAACTCATATTTTTGGGCGTGTGTGGGTGTTTTAAAGAATACAGTTGCTGTTTGAAAATATAACATGAACGTTTTGTGGGGAAAGAGCAGTGGTGCTGTTCATACAGCAGAAACCATTGTTTTTCAGTGAGGCTGCTGCTTACGTCAGCAGCCATTAACTTAATTGAACATGAGGACAGATGAGTCACGATCTTGGTGGCTTTTGACAAACATTTATTTGCATGAAGAGCAGCTCTGACCCCCCCCCCCAACCACCACCACCACCAAAAAAAAAAGCAGTTTATTCATATTGCTGTGGTTGTTTGGGATGACAGTTATACTCAGATTTTGACCATATTTATATGCAAGAAAGGAAAAATATCCAAACAGTTTTGTCAAGAAGATGCCTTATAGCATTTTGTTTTCATAAAACTGGATTTCTCTGCCTTTTTTCCCTCCCGGCAGGCTGGCTCCACAGTGTGTAGTGAACCCACATCGGTCAGTGTTAGGCACGGGAAACTATGACGTTAACGTCATCATGGCAGCACTACAGAGCCGGGAGTTGGCTGCGGTGTGGTGGGACAAACGCAGGTATGTGAGCCTATCGCCAGCGTCTTTGTGCTCATGGTGTTGGTGTTTAAATCAAAATGTATTGTTTCACTGGGATGGTTGTTCTAGCTGCTCCTTTATTTCTCCTATATTTACACTCACGGCCGATTTATTAGGTACACCTGTTCAGCTGGTTGTTAATGCAAATATCCAATCAGCCAATCACATGGCAACAACTCATTGCATTTAGACACGTAGACATTGTTAAGATGATCTGCTGAAGTTCAAACCAAGCATCAGAATAAGGAAGAAAGATGATTTTAAGTGACTTTGAACGTGGCATGGTGGTTGGTGCCAGATGGGCTGGTCTGTTTATTTCGGAAACTGCTGATCTACTGGGATTTTCCCACATGGTCTAAAAAAGAGAAAATATCCAGTGAGCGGCAGTTCTCTGGGTGCCTTGTTGATTTCAGAGGTAAAAGGTAAATGGCCTGACTGCTATGAGCTGATAGGAAGGCAACAGTAACTCAGATAACTACCTGTTACAATCAAGGCATGCAGAAGAGCATCTCTGAACACACGTATCAAATCTTGAAGCAAATGGGCTACAGCAGCAGAAGATCTCACCAGGTGCCACTCCGCTAGGAAAAGGAAACTGAGGCTACAGTTCATACAGGCTCACCAGGCATCCCTTTATGACCACAGTGTACCCATCTTCTGATGGCTGCTTCCAGCAGGATAACAAACCATGTCACAAAGTTAAAATAATCTCAAACTGGGCTCTTATATATGATAGTAAGTTCACTGTACTCGCATGGCCTCAACAATAACCAGATCTCAATCCAATAGAGCACCTTTGGGATGTGGTGAAAAGGGAGCTTCTGCAGCAACTGTGTGATGCTATCATGTCAATATGGACCAAAATCTCTGAAGAATGTTTCTAGCACCTTGTTGAATCTATGCCATAAAGAATTAAGGCAGTATTGAAGACAAGGGGGTGTGGGCAACATAGCACTCTGGGGGATCCAGAATATTAGATCAGCTCTTAGTGCCAGGCCATCGTAATGAAAGGAAAAGGAATTGTTTAGACTGTTTTTAGGCACAGAGATACNNGTCTTCATATTAAACTACCTTGCAATGTAACCCTGAGGCATTGTTGGAATGCACATAAAAGGCATTTGAAAGTCTTACCAAAGCACAGCTATGTGTGAAAAGAAGTAGGTTAGCCAGGTTGAGGTCATTCATAATGAAAATGTCCCTGAAATGCACTGCACATAATAAATGTTTAAGTAAGACTATCTCACAGTGGAAGATTTAATGCTTGCTTTCTCCCGTTTTCAAAAATGCAGGGAAGTTGAGAATCTTTGTATGTCAAAGGTTCAGGGCTTTATTCTCAATGTCCCATCACGAGTATCTTTGGGGATCGTGTCCCTCCCACTACGACGGCGGCACTGGCTCGCAGTTCGGCAAGTTAACGGACAGTACTACAACCTGGACTCCAAGCTGAAGAGCCCAATCTGCATTGGGGGAGAAGCAGAGCTACGGTAAGAAATGTGCATCTCCAATGTTTCCAGACTCTGCAGAGCAGGGATGTGATCTGTTCTGAATTAGCTCTAAACTTGGCTTTTGTGTGCTGCTTGAAATCATTGAGTGAGTCATACCATATGACTGGTCACATTGGGGGGGGGGGGGGTACTTCATTGTTTGTTTGTGTTAGGACACTGTGCTCTAGTAATATGCCCGCTGCCTGCGCTCTTCTAACCTTCTTTCTTCTTTGCTTCTGTTTCAGCACATTTCTTATTGAACAGCTTTCTCAGGACGTGGCAGAGATGCTCCTCGTTGTCCGACGCGAGGTCGAGGAGGATGGGTCGTGGCTGAACCCTGGAAAAAAGTGATGCCTTGGGATGGGACCTAACTTTGCAAAGCATGGAAGAAGAAAAAAAACTCCTCTGGGAAAATGACAGATATTTTGAAAGAGAAAAACAAACACCTCATTAAAAAGAAATCTTCAGGGAATGCACTAAAATACATTTAATATTTACACAGACACAAAAATTCCAAAGAGAAGCAGACGTGGGTGTTTTCTCCTGAAATGAAGAACTGCTTGATTGTAACAGCTAAAAAAGAGAAGGAAAAAAATTATTGCTCGGGTATGATCCATCTATCTGCGACCTCCACTATGCTCTTGGTACTTTGGTTTTAATACTTGGAGTTAACAAAGGTGCAGTTTTGAGGCAAATGTGGACTAGTTTATGGCACTTCTGTCGTATCCCATTTTTGAACTATTACTGTTTTTTGGTAGGAAACTGCAGTTTGTGCATGGAAACAAATCTACAGTAATGGTAACTGGATACGTTTGATTACTAAAAACATTCAAGATAAATTTGCCACATAAGATATCGCTGTCTTAGTCCCAGTTTATGTACTGTATGTACAATGGTCATGTCAGAATGTGTTGCTTATGAAGGAGCACCATCTCTACCTTCATCCTTGTTATTAACCTTCTATGCACTGCAGAGTTTGAGTTGTTCACACTGTTTGTCGGCACTCATGCAGGCACAGGAGCCGTGAAGGCATCACCCAGTGAAGCATTGAAGGACTGCACCAGTGTTTTTGCATGTTTTCATCCATTTACTGTACCCCTTGCTTCTTTTTAGTGTTGTTATTATAGTTGTGTGGTGATGTAGTGCAATCCGCACGGTAAAGAAGCTCCATCAATCCTTTTTTTTTTTTTCTTCCTTCCAGTTATCAAGTTCAGGGTCACATGGGGGGCTGGAATCTATCCCAGCTGTCAGATCGAGAGGCAGGGTACACCCTGGACAGGTCACGAGTCTGTCGCGGGGCTAAGACATAGAAACAGACAACCATTCGCACTCACATTCACACCTACAGTTAATTTAGAGTTGCAGTTAACCGAACCGAAAGAAAATGTACACTAATCCTGAAACATGCAAAAACACTGGATGTGTGACTGTATGCAAGTTCCACATTTGTGTTTAGTCTCTCTTAGTGATCTATGCATATCTGAAAGAATAGGAGCACTATGATGCACATTAGTGAATAACTTACACATAAACCTAAGCTCAGAGGCGCATAATATTTGAATTTATTTATATTAAACATTGACCTTTTGTTTTAAGTACAAATCTCTTGTAAAGTGTGCTCTTTGTGTGTGTGTGTGTGTGTGTGTGTTACTGGCAGTGCATTGGCACGTCGAAAAGATGAAGACCAGTGTCAGGTTATTGAAGTTATTTTTTATTTATATTAGACTCTCAAGTGTAAAAGGATGCCATTCAAAAGGAGCATTGATAACCATACAAACTTAATTCAAGGGTTAACAGGGTCAGTTGGCGAGGAAGAGGAGGATTCAATGAAATCTCAAACCGTACCATATATACACAAAACATCTTGGAGAGATCTCAGAAACCCAACACTATACATAGTTATTGCTAATTATGGTAGGGCTACTGTAGCACCAGTAGCAAGAATCATATTGCTATGTACCTGCTGTCATGGCATGGGATTTCTAGTTCTCCACTCTTAAAAACGGGGTCACAGTAGCCCTCAAGGTTTTTTTTTGTTTTGTTTTTTTTGTAAGAGCAAAGGTTCATGATTATTCAGATATAGACAGTGAGATACAGAGTACCATAAGGTAATACAAGGGAAATACAGAATTGCCACCTATAAAAAGTAATTTAAAAAAAAAAACTATACCAAGTGAAGGAACTGCATAACCATTCACAGAAAGAGTCATTGCTACGTGCCAGTGCTTTTTTTTTTACAACAATATTTATATAAAAACTTGAAAATAAAGTGGTACAGATACATTTAAGAATATAAAACTACAACGTAGTAACGTCAATACCATTCTGACTTGGCTCACCACAGTTTACACAGTCTGGACAAACGGAGGGAAGAATTTAGGCCAAGCGGACTTGGTTTAAAGCATAACCAAGCAGCAGAATCGCTGTCGGTCATATCTTTTAAGTGCTTTTAATAATAATAATAATACTCAGTGGTACTGACGTTACGCACTTTGACACCTAGCATTCATTTTATTTAGATTAGTTTCTTTTTCATTTCATTAAAGTGTCCATTCATAAGAAAACTAAACATTTTTTTCTATACATTTTCTAACAAAAAAAAAATCAACGTGAATACAGGTTCCTCGAATGGGCAGGGTTGGGGTGTGATTGACTTCCCCCGTAACCAGTCAGCATGCTGGGAGAGTACTGTACTTCCAGAGAACGGGATGGGATTTGATGGACGAGAGGTCAAGACGGTCCAAAGTTTTAGGGAGAGAAAGTAAAAGAGAAAAGAGAAACATTTGTTATTCACCCGTGTGAAGATTAGCTCATCCAGAGCACGAGACAGCACTTATACTCATTTCCAGCTTCATATTTTTATTCTTGAACTCTACAAGTGTAGCTTTACATGATTCACAATTTAAATCTTTATGGAAATCATACTGGGCCTTCAACAGCCCCTGAGTTCACCAACAGTTTGAAAGGAAGGATACCTCTTCCATTTAGGCAGGGTCTCAAACTCATTTTAGTTCAACCATTTCTCACTTTCTTTTAGTGTAAAGAGCCAGTACACGTTTACAAAAGCCAGAGTTATCCGAAGAAGTGCAATTCTGTTGGTCTGCTGTCATCACATGGACAGCATCAAATCGTAGTGCATCTACCTAGGCACAACTAAATAAAGTATTTTACATCCTTATCCATCCATCCATCTTCTTCCGCTTATCCGAGGGCTGGTTCACGGGGGCAGCAGCCTAAGCAAAGAAGCCCAGACCTCCCGCTCCCCAGCCACCTCCTCCAGCTCATCCGGGGGGGACCCCTAGGCGTTCCCAGGCCAGTTGAGAGATATAATCTCGCCAGTGTGTCCTGGGTCTGCCTCGGCACCTCCTCCTGGTAGGACATGCCTAGAATACTTATCCAAGAGTCAGCCATGAGACATCCTAGTCAGATGCCTGAACCACCTCAACTGGCTTTATGATTAAAAAAAACTTCATAAAATCCTTTTCATTTCTGACCCCTGAGATGTATGTGTGACATCCCGGCTAACTTTCTTCTGATTGGCTGCCCCTCAGAAACAGAATGTCTGTACAGCAGACATTACTTCATTTTTTCCTCAGAAGCAACTGGTTATAGTCCATAAACTAGACTGTGAATCTAAATATTTTCATTTTGGGGACAAAATCTAGACTGACTTTGTTCCTGGGCTTTCAACCACATCTTACAGCTGATGAATTTTCAAAGAATTAAATGGTCATTATGAAACTGAAAGCTTGTTCACTTGAAATCAAGTCAGACAGGCATGTAAAAAAGACCGTTTTCACAGTGCTCTATGCAGTCTTCTAAAAACAACTAAATACTTCCCATGATTCATCAACTTGAAGAAGCACATTTAGCAGCAATAGCATGAAGCGCTTGTTTTCTGTGTAACTTCAGTCTCTCACATTGTAGAGGAATTCTGTCCACTCTTGCTTCAGTTCATTGAGCTTTGAAGGTATTTGTTTATGCACAGCTCTCTTAAGGTCCCACCACAGCATTTCATTCAAGTTGAGGTCTGATCTGCCATTGCAGCACCTTGATGCTTTTCTTTTTCAGCCATTCTGTTGTAGATTTGCTGCTGTGTTTGGGATCGCTGTCCTGTTGCATGACCCAATTTGGGCCAAGCTTTAGCTGTCAGACAGATGGGTTCACATTTGACTCTAGAATACTTTGGTCTAAAGAGGGGTTCGTGG
This sequence comes from Australoheros facetus, assembly GCA_030220045.1. Taxonomy (NCBI): domain Eukaryota; kingdom Metazoa; phylum Chordata; class Actinopteri; order Cichliformes; family Cichlidae; genus Australoheros; species Australoheros facetus. Next base: position 4,393 of record JASGAU010370781.1, on the reverse strand, counting down.
TCGAGTCGGAGTCTGCAAAGCACCCAGGTCCTCTGGCTGCAAACCAAGCCCATATCATGCCCCCCAGGGCTTTCGACCCTCACCAGCAGATGACGTCTGAATCGAATTATCAAGGAATTACTTGGAATTAATTGTGTTTTGAAAGTGAAAGTTCACCTGTTAAAATCAGGTTATTTATGGGTGGAGATTGTCTGTGAGACGACTGTGAAATGCAGTGGAAACCTTGTTGAAAACATTGTCAAACTGCTTTTTTTGTGGTTAAGAAAAAGGATGAATAAAAGGGACTAAGCATCAGTAATTTGTTTAGTCAATTTTCTTAAAATGGTCAAGGTCCACTTAATAGATTTTTGCAGCACTTTTTTTTTCTGCATCTCTAGTCTTCCTTGGCAGATAATATTTCCAGATAAAGGTGTTATCTGGAAACATAACACTGTTATAATACTATC
>JASGAU010370780.1:0-12553 GCA_030220045.1 Australoheros facetus | reverse complement strand
GGGTTTAAAAGTACGACGCTTCGACGATGAAATTTCACGTCGACAAATTTTTGTAGTCGACGTCATCGATTACGTCGATGAATCGTTGCAGCCCTACTTGATTATAATGAGTAGTTATTTGAGTTACTGTTGCTTTCCTGTCAACTCAAAGCAGTCTAGCCATTCTCCTCTGACAAGTCATTTTTGCCCAGAGAACAGCTGCTTACTGGATATTTTCTCTTTTTCAGACCAGTCTCTTTAAACCCTAGAGATGGTTGTGTGATAAAATCCCAGCAGATCACCAGTTTCTGAAATTGATCAGACATTCGTGTTAACGACCAAAAACTAGGTGTACCTAACAAAGTGTCTGGAGAGCATAAATCCCACTTACACAATGTGGATTGTAAAATTAATGTAACTCTGTTTATGAGGACGTTCAGCATTATATTATATTACTATAAAGAGCTTCTAGGAACAATAAAACTTCATAATAATCACTTAAGTCCAACTAACAAAAACCACTGAAGAGTAGCCAAGGCTGAAGCACCTGCAGTCAGAAAGGACCATTTATGCTACATGCAAAATGTTAAAGCTTCACTGCTTCATAAAGCTGAAACCGTCTACGGTCACTTCAAAACAATAAATGCCAGGAAAATAAAACACCGCGAAAACCTAATGGGCGGGGGCCTAACCCAGCCTGTACACCCTGTACAGGTCGCCAGCCTGTCGCAGGGCTAACACAGAGAGACAAATTCGGACAATTTATAATCACCAATTACCCTAACCCCAGTAACTGCAGGTCTTTGGACTGTGGCAGGAAACCCACGCAAACACGCGGAGGATATACAAATTCCACACAGAAGGCCAGACCTTCTAGCTGTGAGGCAACAGTGCTTAACCACCACGCCACCGTCCAAGTTTATTCCGCCATCAACTAATTGATAATTAAGAAAGACTTTTTTTTTTAACCTATCTGCAACGAACTTTAACATGAATATCTTTCAGCCAAAAATTGTTTACTTTATTTAAACTAGAACACCATGCCCCACTAATAAAGACCCTTAGTTCACTTCTTACGTACTTGGAAATACCTTAGCTAGCATGTTAAACCACTTCCACAAGATTAAAAAAAGCATCTTTGTTTTGTTTTAGCAAATTACTCAAAAACCTATTGGACAAAAAGTGGCTCATTAAGTGTCTTAAACTAACTGTGATAAAGTTTATTTCATATAATCTAATATAACCCGGCATTATTTACTTACTTTAGCCCCGTTAGCTGTTAGCTTAAAGATTCGCTAGCAAAGCGGCAATGGCAAACTTGGCAATGGACTCACCTTCTGGTTCTCCGCCTCCATGGCCATGTTAATCTGCTGCTGAAGATTAATGCAGGTTAAAATCTCAAAATTAATTATGGCCTATTCGCGATATGGCTAATAGTTGTTACACTGTTTCATTCACCACCAATAGTTACGTCTCCACCGCACGCGCACCTATGACCTCATCCGGTATGAACATTTGAGAAACCTTAAAGGTGAACGCATATTTAGTCCGTAAGTTCAGATTTTCCACTTAATAACTAGAAATTTGTTTATTTTTTTTGGTCAATTTTGAGTCATTTTCTCAAGTCAATTTCTAATTATAAGTAAAAGAAATTCGAGATAAAAAAAACCCAAATTTTGAATTACCAATGGCATTTCTCCCCCAGCGGGAGAAACGAGCTTCCATAATTAAGTATGCTCTTATTTTCACTGCAATAATAAAATGTTTACTCAAAGTTAAATCAAGTATTTACATATTTGTTTTTTCTCAAGAGTCACATAATTTGTTTTAAAAAAAAGACATGTAAATATACTTGGAACTTGTGAGTTTGGTTGTAGAGATTTTTTAATTTTTTGGCAAATTTATGTCTTAATAATCCCAGACAATATACATTTTGCACAATAATAATAATAATAATACCCTGTCCTCCAGCTCCTTCTCCACGCTCCCCCTCTCTTTATAGACCATTAAAAACATCACTGTAGGGATGACTTGTGTGTAGTTTCTCAAACATTAAAACTTGAAAACTGCAATAAGGAGGGGTGTAAGCCATGGAGGGAAACACNNNAAAAAAAAAAAAAAAAAAAAAAGGTGCGTGTCCTGGAAATATGCCTGCCAGCCACAATGTCATAAGGTTGGATTTTGGGTGGGGAATGCACTCATTTTTAACCTAAAAGGTGTTTAACTGCTGCAGCATTTCATGATAAAAAACAAAAAAAAACCCGTTATTGAACCACCTTGCTGTACTTCAAAACACATTTGTGCAGTACTAAAAAGTGGCCACACAGAGGAGCCATTTCTCTGTGGCTAATAAAGGTACAGATTCAGCTCTTATGCTGGTTGTACATCATAGTCATGAAGGCCTCGGGCTCATCGGATTCAAACATTTCTTTCTGTTTCGTCTAATTGAACCATGGCAAATCTCTGACAGTGTTTCAGTTTTTGTTAAAGAAATAATCCATCCACAAAGTTCACAAATCTCAATCTCAATCACAACACATATTTCCACTTAAAACTCACATTTTTATGTGTTGTAATATCATGGCCCTTGCCATTAAGTAGGTTTAAGTAGTTTTAAATGGCTACATGAATGGAGGGAGTTTTCCCATACTGAAAAAAAAAAACACATTTCCACATTTCTTTCTCTCTCCTGATCCTTCAGCAGCCACTTTGGATGTTGTGCAAAATCCTCATGGAGCCATAATTTGTCTATGATTGGCTGCAAAGTGTTCTGAAACACTGTCATTTGCATCTCGTGCCCCCCCACCTCTTCATCCCCCTCCCTCAGACCACAGCAAAGTGACTGAACAAAGTGTCTCAGAGAGGTAAAAAAGCAACCAATCCAAAGCTAGTAATACTAATAGTGAATGAAAAAACACACACAAGAAGGAACAGGATTTGCCTCAAACACATCCATATTATTATGAATAAATGTGCAAACACAGTTTATAATCCACTCTGTGTGTAATTCTTCTCAGTCTGTGTTGCACATTTCCCACCATTACACCCTTCTGTCTCTGGATTGCTTGCCCTCATCTGAGTAATGTGGGCCACACCATTACTTGTCATTCATTTCCAGCTTTCCTTAATTGCCGGGGTGAATTTGCCAACGAGGTCTGACTGTGCAAAATGAGAAGGGCATGTTTGATAATTACAGCAATTTACGAGCTAAAAGTCCTTTTATACTCCACAAAGATCATTTAAGACACAAGTGCTGTCAGGGCAACTTGCCTGGCTGCTTGAGTTTTCACTGGAAACAAAGGAGAGTGAAGGTTTTATTCTTTGACTGTTTTAGTTCGTCTCTTTGTATTGACTAGTTTCATTTCCCGTTAATATTAATTTTCCATGTTATATATATATATTTTTTCCACGTTGCTAGGGAATGTTGTGTGTTTCACGCCTTTCTGTTGCTGCATTTCACGATCATTTCAACATTTAATTTACTTAAAACAAACAAAAATGACCTCAGATGAGTCTGAATCAGATAGAAACTGCTGACTTCATGTTTAAGTGTAATATTTAGGTTAAAGTCATTCATCGTGTCATCTGTCTTACATCGAAGTGAGTAATTTGGCCCAAAATGAGCCTCGTTCTGGAGGAGCAGAGGCCTTGCCAAACATAGAGTAAGAGTTTAGTTTTAGTCCAGCAAAGGAGTTTGGAGATAATATATTTGTCATCAAAATTGCTGTAAGTATTCATATAAAAATATCAAAAAAGCAGCATTTTCTATTTTTTTTTTTTTTTTTTATTTCAAATTAAAACCACTAAAGTAAGCGATTTAAAAAAAAAAAATCAGTGGTACTTTACAGAGATTTGACTCTATCAGCTCTTGGTTTTGTGACAAGCAAGAGGCATAAAGTAAATAACAGGCATAGAAGAATTCAAATGGAGGTCAAATATCAGGTCAGACTTGCATTCCCATTGAAAAAAATGCCCGTTTTACCTCAGTCGGTCAGTCAGTCAGACAGTCGTGGAGACAGAGGTTGATGAAAAATGAGCCGTAACAGAAGGGTTCAAGTCTGACTCTGTAATTACTCTACAAATCTCTGATTTCCCCTCCTTCATCTCCTGACTATTTATAGCCACTGCATTCCTCTCAGAGAATAAAATGATCTCTTTGAGACAGTACAATGCCAGAAATAACAGGTTTGGACAAACATTTGCTGAGGCGTGGTGGGCCTGGCTGACCATCGCTGAGTTCCACTGTGGTTTCAGTCTACTGTTTTTCCCCCTCGTCCATTTATTCATCTGTTCTTCTAAACGGCGTGCTCGGGGCGGGGAGGTGGCGAGTAAGATGTGGTGGTTCGACAAAGGAGCTTGTGTGAAGCGGGATGAAATCGCTTTGTTGCATGGCAGGGCAGGGCGGTGGGGTTCTTACACATGAGGGACGGGGCAAAAAGAAAACACACGCTCACAAACGCACACCTTCATGTCTGCAAGCACTCAGGTGCCTACAAGGCACCAGACCTCCATCTTTGTGCATCATTGTGTTTATGTTACAATCATACGGATTTACTGGCAAATACGATCGACTGAGACGTGTGTGAATGTGTGCAGTCATATGTGTGTGCGTCTTTGCGTGCAAGTGTGTTTAGGTTATCAAAGAAGGAAAGCTTTGCTATCGACTGTTTTTTGTCAGATTTTGTGTGCCAGAACAAAACAAAGATCATATGATGCCTGCTTAGCATCCAGGCTTCATATCCAATTCATTCAGACCAGTATTTAGAAAGGCTGTGTGGGTAAATGAATGGGTAATGCTCCTTTTAACTTTGGACCACTGGGCCAGATGACCCCCTAATTTGGGGTAAGTTTATACCTCTGAGTAGCAGAGAACTTTTTTTTTTGTCATTGTTTATAGTAGATTGTGTGGAATTTTGGTCTTTCGTATGTCTAAATTCCCCAAATGTATCCAGAGAGCAGAGATAAGATAAACTAATGTCACAGCTAATCTATACTTTTGTGAACCCAGTTTACTAGTTACAATTCTGTTTGAGTCAAATCCTTGATGTAACTCTTGTTTAGTGTTATCATACACTCTTTTTTTCAAGTTTCACAATTCCTGCCAATAAAACCTCAGAATAAGCATAGCTATGAGGACCTTAAACATAGGCTATATGAATGGGTATGTGTGTCCAAAACCTAATGCAGTCTACAAGTTGTACCAGAATATATGGAACACGAAAATGAACATCATCATAAACATAATTTTATATGCATTATATGCTTGTAAGATGTAAATGTGTCACACTATTCTTCAAATAGCATATTTATAGGAATATGTACCAGGTAAACATTATGTTGATGTTTCCTGGATTCAAGATGTTTTTTTGTTTTGAGGTGCTTTTTAAGATAAGATAGCCTTTATTTGTCCCACAATTCACAACCATTATAATCATATGTTGTTAAAACATAATTGTTTTTTAATATACAGATTTATCCATTTCTCATTTTTTTTTCCAAATCATAATACCAGCTATGTAGGCCCAATTGTATCTTGATCACTTTAAATAATGGCTCAGTCAAGTCTGCCAGGGACTCACGATGCAGTTTGTAAAGCCTGTAGAGGTTTACCAACTGCTGCTTTGTCTGTCAGTCAAATAAAAAGCTATAGCTAGGAAAAAATTAGCTCATCATAAGAACTGAAAGTTATGGGAACAGGTAGCCTGGCTCTGCCCTGAAGTTCAAATAAACAGTACACTCTGAGTGTGCCCAAACTTTTGGCAGGTACTGAATTAAATGCACTCAAATGATACAACAGGTCATGTGTACATCATGTGTAGTTGGGTAGCTATAAAATCTTTGTAGCTTCATTTAATCTTTAGGCTGACTCTCACAGTAGCTTCATATTTCCCCCACTATAGCCTATGTTTAGGGTCCTCATAGCTATGCTTGGTCTGAGGTTTTATCGGCAGCAATTGTGAAACTTGAAAAAGAGTGTAGGATAACCCTAAAAAAGAGTTACATCGAGGGTTTGACTCAAACAGAACTGTACCTGGTGAATTGGATTCACAAAAGTAAGATTAGCTGTGACATTAGCTTATCTTTGTCTAACATGAATGTTACTCTGGATCCCAAACACACACACACACACACACACACACACACACACACACACACACACACACACACACACACACACGAGTAATGTTTTCAACTCAGAATAACTCTTTATTGTTTTATCTAACTTCACACAATGCTTTTGAATCGCTGCCTGGTCAGCTCCGGTGCATGGCACCAGCTTTCTCACAGTCAGCTCCACTCCTCCTGCCATGAACACCTTTCCCAGCGTGCTACTGCATAAAATAGAGAAGCATAGTTGGCAAATGTCTGCCAGCTTGGGAACAAACCTGCGGTAGTAGCCAGCCAGCCCCCAAAACTGCCTCACCTCTTTTTTTGGTATTGGGACGTGGGCAAGATGTGATGGCCGCTGACTTCTCCATCTGAGGGCGCACTTGCCCACCTCCCATTTGGTACCCCTGATATGTACCGTTCTCCATCCAACTGCATTCATTTTTGGGCTGGCCGTGAGCCCTGCCTGCCTTAGAGACTCCAGCACTATGTCCACCTGGGATGGCTGTAGCTCAGGAAGGTCAGTGGTTCGATTCCTGGCTACTCCAGGTTGTGTGCCAATGTATCCTTGGGTAAGATACTTAACCCCAAGTTGCTCTCCGACGCAAGCGTTGGAGTGTGAATGTGTGTGAATAATTAGATAATAAATAGATAATAAAAAGCACTTAGCTTAGTTAATCATGGAAGTGCTTGTGTGAATGGGGTAAATGTAAACGTGTTGTATAAGCGCTTTGAGTGCTCAAATTGAGTAGAAAAGCGCTATATAAGAACTAGTCCATTTACCATTTACCTGCTGCACATGCTCCACCCAGGTGTCACTATGGATGATGACGTCATCCAGGTAGGCGTGGCACATGTAGTGTGGAGGCGCAGCACCCTCTCCGTGAGGTACTGGAAAGTGGCTGGGGCTCCCAACAAACCAAAAGGAAGGGTGGGAAATTGGTACAAACTGTATGTAGTGGAGAACACTGTCTTTTCCACAGACTCTGGAGATGAGGGAATCTGCCAGCAAATCCTTGGTCAAATCCAGTGTTGTAAAAAAGCTAGCAATGCACAACTGGTTCAGGAATTTGTTGACTCGGGACATGGGATACGAATCAAACAGTGACCCCTCATTCATCTTGTGGTAGTCTATACAGACCTGTATAGACCAGTCTTTCTTCACCACAAGAACTATGGGGCTACACCATGCACTGTGTGACTCTTCTATTACTCCCATCTCCAGCATAGTAGCTAATTCCTTCTGAACTATTTGTCTTTTGTGTTCAGGTAACCTATAGGGTCATGAACGCACTGTCACACCTGGTCAAGTTTCAAAGTGAGCAGGGGGGGCCAACACATCTGAAAATTGGTGTTGCTATGTAGCAACATCTGCTCTCTGGGCTGGCATGAGATTGCCATCACAATGGAATGAGGTGGGAATAATTGAATTTGGCACTTCAGGCCCCAACTCATCTCTATCTTTCACCAGAGAAACAGATTCTGCCTCTCTCCATACTTTTAGGAGGTTGAGGTGGTATACCTGTGTGGCTCCATGCCTTTCTGACCACACCACTTTATAATCAACGTCCCCCACTTGTCCTGTGACCACAAAGGGTCCTTGGCACTTGGTGAGTAGTTTTGAGCTGGATGAAGGAAGTAATACAAATACTTTATCTCCCTGTGTGAATTGTCTGAGTCTAGCCCCTCTGTTGTACATTGCTGATGTTCCTGGGCCTGGAGTAATTGTTCTTGTGACAGCCTACCCAGTGTGTGCAGTTTTGCTCTTGGGTCCAGAATGTATTGAATTTGCTTCTTACTCAGGCTTAGACCTTACTCCCAGTTTTCTTTAAGTATGTCCAACGTCCCCCGTGGTTTCCTGCCAAACAGCAGCTCAAAGGGAGAAAATCCAGTGGATACCTGGGGCACCTCCTGCAAGGTCTAGCCAGCGATCCCAATTGGATTCATCTTTGTGAATGAACTTACGGATCATGGACTTGAAGGTCTTATTCAAGCACTCCACCAGCCCATTGGTCTGGGGGTGGTACATACTAGTTTGAATAGACTTAATGCCCAGTAATTTGTAAAGCTCTTTTAATGTGCCAGACATGAACAAAGGTCAGTTAGTATCTCATTTGGGATGCCAACTTGGGAGATGACCTAAAACAGTACCCGTGCCACACTGTGCAGAAATGCTGCACAGTGGCACTGCTTCGGGATATCGTGTTGTATAATCCTCCAGAACTAAAACAAAACAATATCCCTGTGCACTCTGGTGAAATGGCTCGATGAGGTCCATGCCAGTGCTCTCAAATGGTAACAGGGGCAAAGGCGCTCTTGGAATGGCTGGCTGGTTTATTACCCCATCTGCCCAGCCAATAGAATCAAGCCATAGTTCAATCCAGCATTTTCTCATATCTCATGTGGCCTGCCATTGGGTTATAATGAACTGCCTGGAAGACTAATTCGTGGGCACCCACTAACACGGGCACGGGCTGGTGGTTGCTCCATAACTGAACATGGGGCCCCAAGAGCAGTGACGCACTTTCTCCTTGGAGCTGGGATTGGCTGGCTCCCTGCTGCTTGCTGGAAGCGCGCTATAGCGGATACTCCAGTTGCACTGAGAGACGATTCTCCGCTGGTGCAAGTGCTGCATCCAGGCTTGTCGGCCGGTGGCAGAGGGCCCACTTCATCATCCTGCCACAAACTGCTCCAGGACCACTAGCTGCAGCATCTGTAGTTCTCCCTCTAACAGCCCAGGCTGTAGCAACCTGGCCACAGTGTCCCTGAGCCTCTGGGTCGACGTGAATGTCCCCATACAAGAGCTGTGGAAGCAGTGGTTCTTCTGGGAAAATCCCAGCCAATCTAACACCACCTGGCAGATGTGTCCAAAGCTGCCCAGTGATGCTGGTAGTAGGCCCAGCGCCTCCCCAGACAGTAGGGGCAGCAGCCTGGTCAGTCAGCTTTGGTCCACAGTACCAACTTCCTCGCTGTCAACTCCTCTCCTCGTGCCATGCACCCTGGTCCCAGTGTGCTACTGCATGAAATAGAGAGGCATAATTAGCTAATGTCTGCCAGCTGTGCCAGCCAGTCTCCCCTGGCACTGCCCCCTGAACCTACCGTGCCACCGCGCCCCTGCAGCTGAGCCACAATCTACACCCCGCCACCAAACTTATCTTTTGGAAGTGATACATTTAGTGCTGTGGAAAACAAAAAAGTTTTCACAGGTCTCCTCTAAAAACTAAGTACACCCTTACCACTTCAATTTAAAGAGTAAGTAGCAGCACGCTAATGTTAATCAAATGCACTTTATTCATTTATCATCAGAAAGTGTGACCACCACTGTAAAAATAGAAATTTTGGCATTTTGCTGGTCTGGAGGATTCAGGTCCCTGCAAATTCAACCCAAGGTCAGACTGTGCAATGCTCAGAGAAACTGTAAAAAATCCAAGCGCTACATCTCAGGCCTCAGTTAGCATGTTAAATGTTAAAGTTCATGACAGTACAATTAGAAGAAGACTGAATAAGTATGGCTTGTTTGGAAGGATTGCCAGGAGAAAGCCTCTTCTCTCTAAAAAGAACATGGCAGCACGGCCTAGGAGTGCAAAGTTGCATCTGAACAAACCACAACAGTCCTGGAACAATGTCCTTTGGACATAGATCAAAGAAGAGCTGTTTGGCCATATCGCATAGTGCCATATTTGCATAAAACCAAACACAGCACATCAGCATGAACACCTAATGCCAGGATGGTGTTGGTGGGGGTGATGATTTGGGATTGTTTTGTAGCCACAGGACCTGGGCACCCTGCAGTTATTGAACCAGCCATGAAGTCCACTGTATACCAAAGTATTCTAGAGTCAAATGCTAGGCCATCTGTCTAAAAGCTAAAGGTTGATCAAAATTGGGTCATGCGACAGGACAATGATCCCAAGTACAGCAGCAAATCTACAACAGAATGACTGAAAAAGAAAAGAATGACCAGTTAAAGTCCAGACCTCAACCTGATTCAAGTGCTGTGGGAGGACTTTAAGAGAGCTGTGCATAAACAAATGCACACAAACCTTAATGAACTGAAGCAACATTGTAAAGAAGAGTAGGCCAAAATTCACTTACTTAAACACTTACTTCAAGTCATTGCTCATAACGGTGGTTCTACAAACTACTGAATCATGGGGTGACTCTATGTAGTCTTGTGAAAATGTTCTCCTTCGCATGACTGTGCATAGACTTTAAATGAAATCAGAAACTTCCTTGCCACTTTCTAAATTACAGTAAAATGCCTTTATTCTCACAGCGTGGTCACATGGTCACCCTGGGCAGAAGTTTGATATCAGTTGAACAGAGTCATTGTTTCCATGGAATCTGTTTAACTCCCTGACATATGCTAAAATATGACCATGCCATTTCTATATTTATCATTTTTACCAGTCCCTGCTTTGTTCTAAGTGCCAGCTTTATGTCACTCTGTCTCATACAGTTTACTTTAACATGGTTAATGTCTGTAATGGAACTGCAGGTAAAAATCCAGGACTGCAGGTCAGAATTGTACATGAGTGCAGAGAATGGGGAAGTTATAATAAACCCTTTGAACAGCAGACATTTTGACCTGTCACAGCAGGACAAGCAGAGATATTACTAATAACCTTATTGATGAGTCATTGTATTTTATTACACAAACACTTTTTCTTCTGCTACATGTCAAAAGAGAAGGTAGCAGATCACATTACTTAATCTGGCACATGGACCCATACGAGGATCCGAACTGTCATTCACTTTTTTCTGTTTTCTAATAAAAATATATATAAATAATTTTTAAAAATTGCACAAAAACATCTTTACCCACAGCTGATGTTGAAGTATTTGCTACATGAAGACAATTAAAGTTAATTCATATGTAATATGTATACACACACACAAATAAATACAAAAAAAAATAAAAAATACACGTGTCAGTGACATTGTATCATAACACAAAGATGTCGTCCCTTTTCTGGCTTTCTCCAGTGGTTGTTTGCTCTTTTGTGAAAATGTTTTACCACAATGGTGTTGCATTCCACAGCGACACCCGATGATTTCTCTAAATGTAGACATATTATTTAGGGTTTTATATGCTGAGGCCCTGGCTATAGTTAGTGGGTGTGCACACACTGACCTATAATAAAGTAAACACAGTCAACTGGGCTCAGGCCAGTGAACTAAAAGTGAAGCTGAGTCCTCTTACTATTTCCCTCTGGAAGTATCAGGTAGAAAAAAAAAAAAATGGTACAATTCGGCTGATGTTTCATGACATAAAGTCGATGCAGCTGGAGCACATTTCATAGTATCTGTCAGCTCCTACTACTCCAATACTCACATTATTTGATGACTGGTAATGTTTTTTTGTTTTTTATGGGTGTGCTTCCCGACTGTTCCCTCCTCAGGAATCGAGATATTCTTCTACAGTAATGCCACGTTTTTTTTTATTGAAGAGGCGACTTTGTCATCACCCCAAAACCCACAATTACTACCACTCTGGGTGGCAGACAAAAGATGCACTGTAACCTATTAATAAACTGTTGGTTCACTGACCTCTTCTGACTGGAAGCTGCCAGTGGGTGCAGAGAAAAGCCACATTCCAAACAACGTTTGTAATGTGTGGACTGCTTTTGTTACAACATTTTGTAGTACACCTTGTTGCCCAGACAAACATATGCAAGCAAAATTGGAGTGATCAAACTCTAATTTCTGGAAAAAGGTGTGTGTTCATGCTGATATATATTATTATTCTTGTCATTACCCCAGGCAGCATAGACCCAGCATTGCAGCCCTTGCACTTTTGAAAGTGGACTTATTGTGGTCTGAATTTTCTGTTTGAATGGTGGATTCTTATATCAAACATGGCCAAACATTGAACTAATTAGGCATATGTACATTTAATCCCTATGAGCCAAAAGCTCAGGCTTCAGTCTGCTTTAAATGCTCCATTTCTTCTTCTTTTTTTTTTAAATGCTCCATTTCATACACTTCTTTTTACTCTTGGATCTCTGTGATGTCAGCGGGAGCCGTTATCCCCAATGTGGGATAAAGTCTATGAGCTCAGAAGCCCCACCCAACTGCTGTACAAGCCTTCTGTTAATGAGGGGCAGCCAATCAGAAAATAATGCAAGAATACAAGTTTGGCGATGGAAGTAAGCATAATAGATTTCCTTTTGCACAGATATTTTCTTTCTGAACTTCCATCACTGCTCAGGGATGTAACACATATCTGTCAACATGTAAATGGGGTTTGTTCAAGCAAAAAAAAAAGGCATTAAGTTGCTCCTTTTAGTAACTAAAAGGAGGAAATTTATCATTTCACTGCCCACTGTGGGGCAGCACGGTGGCGCAGTGGTTAGCACTGCTGCCTCACAGTTAGAATACCATCTGGAAGGCCTGGGTTCAATTCCACCTTGGCCCAGGCCTCTCCCTCTGTCTGTGTGGAGTTTGCATGTTCTCCCCGTGCTTG
>JASGAU010370777.1:0-14232 GCA_030220045.1 Australoheros facetus | reverse complement strand
GGGGGCAATCACTTTTTCACACAGGGCCATGATGGTTTGGATTTTTTTTCACCTTTACTAATAAACACCTTCGTTTACAACTTGCATTTTGTGTTTACTTGTGTTGTCCTTGACTATTGTTTAAATTGGTTTGATGTTCCGAAACACGTAAGTGTGACAAACATGCAAAAAAACAGGAAATGAGGAAGGGGGCAAACACTTTTTCACACCACTGTATTATGAAAGAGCAATATAAACACCAAATCCTGTGCACTCACTAGTGTCTGCTGGATGGCCTGTGAGGCAGCACTGGCTGTTCTCTGGCTTTCCTTGGCATCCTCCACTTTTTCCCTGATGTCAGGCAAAAGCAGTTTCAGCTCTTCCAGCTCATTTTTCTCCTCTGCTGCTCCATCTGCTCCTTCTGCTGCATCTATCACCTCCTGCAGCATGGCTACACAGACATTCTGATCAAGAAATCTATGATATGGAAGAGTAAATACAAACAGTCCCAGCTGGTTGCCATTATGCTTTGGTGTTCAGGAGGAGAGTTCTCCTCAAGAATCGCCATGCTATTCTTACTACCTGCCAGTTACTTCATTCTTAATTACAAATGATTTGGTTTTCATATAATAAGCACACAAAAAGGTTAAAGTTCTGGGGAGATGTGAATTCTTACCCAGACGGGTCTCGATGACTTTTATGGAGCTGTTGTAGTGCTGGATGGCCAGGCTGTACTCATCCATATAGCAAAGTGTAGTAGCAACATGGTAGTGGGTCTCTGCCAGCAGACGACTATGGGGAGGCAAGTGTTTCAGCTGCAGGGTGAGACACTCCTGGAAGTCTTCGAGTGCCTGGGGATAGTTACCTAGGAGTGGGAATAAGCCGCCATGAGATCTTGAAAGTGGAGACAGGAAGGGTGGCAAATCCACTTACTGCATCAGAGCAACATACCTGATTCAGCACTGACTTCTCCAAGTTTCAGATACGCCTGAGCTGCCATCAGCTGGTCCTCTTGGCTTTCCTTTCTGTGGGGGAAGAAGAGAAGTTCAGAAGTGGGGCCATACAAATTACTGAGTACCATTTTGAGTTGCTGCAATGAAATTTTGCGTGACACTTGCGTGAGACTAGCCTGCTTTCCTTTGATTTTTTTGAGCAGTGCATTGTCATTTTTGTCCATACCTTTTGTAGATGACTTTAGCCACTTCAAGCATTTCCCATGCCAACTGCAAATTCCCAACTTCCTCTTCTTCCTGAAAGGAGGGAGGGAGCTGTGTCAGTGTCCAATAGTATGGCTATTCAGCACAGGTTTTACAACAAACCACTTCAGGTTCGTGACATTTGCATTTGCAATGATTTGGGGTTTTTAAAGACGAAGAATTCTGAGGAAGAAGTTTGTGCTCATAAAGTCACCGTAGAAATGTAGACACCTGGTTTGCAAATCTATTCAATATTTTCACTTATGGCACAGTTTTATATTGGAACTCACCTTATCCTGTCCATTTTTCTCTCCATCTTCTTCATCGTCATCCTCATCGTCATCATCATCTGTTGATGAAACAACAAAAAAAAGGAAGTTACATGTGGACATCACTGTTTTTTCTGAAGTATAAACTAGTCAAACAGAAAGCATCTGATTTGCTCCTGCATTTCCCCCCTCCACCGCTCGCACACCTGTTAATGTGGACCTTTCAAATATCAACTTTGTGCCCATCCACACACCAAAAGGTGCTCTGTGACCGAAGATCTACTACCCTCCGTTTCCTCTTTGTCCTCGTCATTTCCGCTCCCTGGTTTCACCTCAGTCACTTTGCTAGTCTGCTCTTCTGAACCTTCAGCCTTCTTTTCGGTCTCTGTCTCTTTTCCAAGGGATCCTTCACCCACACTGTTCACAGAAGAATCTCCATCCACTGCAGTTTCCTGAGGTGAACTCTTCTCATCCCCAGTCACAGGGAAACCTGGATCCTCAGTCTTTTCCTTCTCTGCCATTGCATCATACACCTGCCGTCGTAGTTCATCTCTTGTTTTTTCTGCACCAGAGTGGCACATGAAACTTGTTCTTTCAGAAATCAGTTTTAAAACTCACTGAGCTGATTCTTCTGATCATTTGGAGTCATTTTTGACAATTATTTCAATGCTTCACCGTTTAAAATATAGATAATAAAAATTAAAAAGAACCATGACCAGTAATATTGTAGTCAATGTCAACACAAGCCATTTCAGTTCCCAACAGGAATATACAACTTATATAAAGCTTATTACACATGCTGTACGTGTGCAAAAACTCTGAAGCACCCAGGTACTGACCATCAAGGTTGTCTGCACTCTCAACATTTGAATTGCTGGGCTGCTCCTCTTCCTCCCCTTCTTCTGGGACTCCCTCCAGGGCATTGCCAAGGACAGTGTTCTCCATCCTAACCAAAACCAGGAGCATAGTAGCCAAAGTCAAACAGAGGTGCTACTTATGAAGGAAGGGATAGAATACAAGTCCATGAATTGTTGCCCTCTGAACACAAATTCCATAGGCTAACAAGTGAGCATAATTTCTTTTGGACAGCAGTGAGAGTAAAAGATGAATTAAAAAAATAAAAAATAATAACGTGATGCAATATTAACAGATTCAGTCTCACAGGTGTATCTTCTAGGGAGTATGTTTAAAATAAATGTAACAAACCTGGCAAGCTCCAGCAGGGATTTCCCACATAAGAAAAAGGCCTCACCACACTCATCTGCAGTGTCCCCATATTTTTCAGCACTGGATGGAGAATTTTTAAATTGACAGAGAAACACCATCAAAAATTAGATTTTGAGGTAGTTCTAAAGCTAAAGCAAAATTCAAACATTTACAATAATGTACACTTCATACAGAAGTTGAGATTCCTTTGTTACAGCACTTAATAATAAAGCCAAACAATGTACATAGTGCTTAAATGTGCAAAATGGTAATTTTATAAGCAAATAAATAAATAAAAAATCCACGACCAAAGTCTATTTTTAAAAACTATCAATGACAGTGTTCTACTCACAGCATGCTGCAGGCCTCCTGGAAGACACTGACAGCAGAAACAACATCCCCCATCACCAGATGCCTGTTCCCTGTGCCAATCAGTTTCTTTGCCTCCTCCATAACGTCAACTGAGCTACAAAAGAGATATAAAATATACAATTACATAACTAAGCTCATGTTAGTTATATTGAAAGTATGCCGAGTGACCACCATATGCAGAACAGTTTTGCTATTACACTATACTCACCTGTCTGCCGGAGCAGCTGTCGATGAGCATGGCTTCTCCTCTGAGCTGCAATAGTTTAAACCTCTGTTCAGTCAACGCTTATGCAAAGTTACCTGATTCTGAAGTACAGAGTCGACACATTAAACTTTCACTTCTGACTCAGCGCACGAAAATCGCTACGCCTCATTGCTGTTAGCATCGTGTAGATGTTAGCCAACTAGCTTAACAGTATGAGGTTAGAGTTATGTTATCAGCGTATGCAGCTGCCGTTAAGTACCACTAACCACACGGTTATTTTAAGCCGAGTGTCACTTGCTGTGCGTGTCGTTAGAATACCTCACATCCTACACCTATCACAAAGGCTCGCCTACGTTTGCCGCGTAGTTCAGCTAAAGGCTAACAAGCTGTGTTTTCCCTTCATACGTTATTGTGGACCTGAGTGAAAAATGACAAGCGACTCTACTCTTACCTCCCAGAGCTCGACGCGGCGGACGTTTCCTCTGGCATATCTTCAGAAAGGCCGTATAGACTGTGGAAAAGGACAAAAGAAAAACGACGGTCTGATATTCTGTGATTAAAGTACAGATAGACCCCTTACGATAGTCTTTGTTGGCGCGCTTAAATAGAGAAAAGAAGGCTTTCTATTTCCGCTTAACTTGGAACGCGGGAGATTGGATTTAAAGGGGCCGTAGCATCTATCGTGATGCGTTTTCGGCCCATGGGAAAGACAACCGTTAGATCAAAATAACGTGCAAAACACTACCACATGTTTGTATTAGGACTAATAGTACCAGTACCGTTACTGCTATTAATAAGTGAACGGGCGATGGCTGTAAAAATTTCTAGAGGAAACTGGCAAATTTATTTGCTTTTTCGTAAATTTACCATTTTTTCTTAATCTCTCATTTTTTTTCTTCTTATTTTCTCATTTTTTAGCACCAGTTAGCTTGTGTTAAGAGTGTGAGCTGTTTAACTGGTTTAATTAATAAGTTGATGCTCTGTCGGCTCTTACCCTGTATTTACGAAAAATGTTTTTGCTGAAAAACTAATTACAGGGCATGAATATAGCTGGCCTTATCAGATACGTTAACTTAAGAGATGTACCTTAGCAATATACAGTTGGTTAGTGTCCCGCGGGGTTAGGCAGCTAATATAGCGATAAAAACCTGTGAAGTTTGTTAAATTAAGGACAACGCACGTTTACTGCTAATAAACCATATACTATTATTATAATTTGCCTACCCGTGTTACTACGATCACGTGTATACACGTACTCGAACCGTGCCCTTCAAATTCTGAGACCCAAGGTTACCCATATTTCTTTTTGCAAGAATCTTAGTGGTTATAGCGATACTAGTCAGTCAAATCTTGCCAGTTGATACAAAACCCAATTAAATCCTTGCTAATCGGTATGATAAGTTTGTGTATGTTTGTAGGAGGACTTCTACATGTGGCCTCGTTGGCGCAGTAGGCAGCGCGTCAGTCTCATAATCTGAAGGTCGTGAGTTCGAGCCTCACACGGGGCACTGTTTTTTCGTCTTCCTTTCCCCCCTTCCTTGTTGTTTCGCCCATAGAAAGCTGGTCGTGAGATACGTGAACCGGAGAGAAATATACCACCAATAATTTAAGATATATTGAGGAAACCTGAAATTACAGTTGCCCTTTTTTTCTTGTTGTCTCTCTGTAAACAAAAACGGTTAAAGTCAGTGGTAATGTAGCCTACTTAGAGCCAATCGTTGGTTTTTCTACTGAAATTAACCAGCAATACGTATGAAGCGCCCAGTGGTCGTTTAAGACAAATTACCTTATTCAGAAAATATTTCCACCCCTCAAGATATGGAGTTGAATGAAAAAAATCAGTCCTGTGAATGGCATTGGTTAATACCAACTATAGTCCTCCTGCATGTATTAACATTCCTGTTCGAAATAAAGATTGATTGATTGATTGATATGTCATACAGATGGTAAGCGGACGGGATATAGCACATATTTTTAAGTCTATGTGCTTATGAGCTAGGTTTGCATAATGTGTAAACATTTCCTTTAAGGGGCTGTTTGGGATGTCTAGACCCAAAGTTCTCAGCAGGCGGCGCCCATGCTCCACCTTTAAATACCATTTTCTATTTGACTTCGTTCGCTTCACTCACAGCAATCATTCAAGTTTATTGGATCTTATTTGTAGAAACACCTGCTGTGCACTGCGCCAAATATACCCACAATAAAAAGCAAACACATGGATTATGACCCTAGAAACGGGCGAACTGCAAGAAATCTGTCATCATTCCTCTGTGATTGTGATGACAATGATTCCATTAAAGTGTGCAAAATTTTAAGTGGATTTACCTTTAGTGCTTTACGGCAGCCACAGAATCACATAAAAATGTTTGAGAGCATTTTGCCGCCCATGCCAATTAAGTAATTGAAGAGAAGCGAGAGAGGGAGCAGGAGAGCGAGAGGAGGGCGCTGAGCCTGACGGTGGGCTCCACACGGACTCACTGGCTGCAGATGAAGTTTTCAGTCACACTGCACGGTGGGACTTTCAGGAATTCATATTAACCAGTTCAGGCTCTCTAACTTCCCACTGACATGTTGCGATGTTCCGTGCAGCTTTTCAAAGCGTGGACTTGCTTTGGGTAATTTTGCTGTACCTCGTTTTTTTGCCGAAAACTGGCTGTAGATCAGCCGATGCAGACAGCTGTCATGAGGTGAAGACAGCCTACATGATGCGCCAAATAGGCCCGGTGGAACTGGTGCCAGACAGACCGGGACCAGGTCAGTCCGTCAATCCCTTTGGAAGGATTATATTTATCAAACTGTACTAGGACATTTTAAAATTTTGTACTTTATTTTAGAATGATGTATTTTTTTTTATATGTTTTTACTACTGATGCATTACTTGGCAGATCGAGATTATAAAGACAAAACATTTGCTTTTGCAGCGTTTTATAAATGAAACCGGAGCAGCAAAGTGAAACGGGTTACTTCGTTCGCCTGCGGGCGTCTGTGAAAAGGACCCAGTAATGCAATTTGTCTTGATATAGGCTGCCGTTGACAGGCTGCATAACGACTTGATTCTACCTTTTTTTATTGCTGTGAGATTTATGAATGCATGTCTTGTAACTGCACATAAAAACACTGCTATCCACTGCAGCGTGAGTCAAACTTACCCCACTAACAGGCTGAATAACCACTATGCAGGGCCACATTTTAAATAGGGAGGATCATCTCTGTGTTGCAGAGAACCCTTTAAGGTGAGAGAAGCTGTTTATGTTGAAAAAATTCATTAAGACTTGTTGAGTTTTCCTAAAGCGTTACCATTAAATAGGATATTTTCTCAATATAAATTTGCTTTTGAATTTTTGTATGGATTATACAGTCACATTTTCCTGCATTCCTGTGTGCAATCTTTTTGGAGTTGATGAGTGGTTAACAAATGTTCTCCTAAGAAAACACAAAATTGTGATGCAATTTCAGGCAATTAACTTGCTGATAGAGATATTTGCTTTTCCTTTTCACCATTTATCTTCCTAACTTAAAAGTTCTCCATGTGTTAATCATGAAATATCAGCAAACTTATTACATTAGGCTACTGACTTTGGAGTGCAAAAATAAGGCGCTATAATATTTCAGCAGTGTCACTTGCTGGTCACCATTGGTTAGTAATACAATAATTACTAACCGTAGCATCTCTTGCAAAGATGGCTACTAATTATAGGTAATTATCATAGCAGGATCGTTGCAGAACATCTCTGCACAACAGTGTCTTGTTTTTGCATTCAGCGATCTGGTGTGACCCTGAATGAATTAGGTTCAGGAAGATGTCAATTTAAGTCCCGTCTCCTCTACTAAGACATCCACAAATGTGCCTACAATTGACTGCACGGAGACACCACCCACTGGGCTGTCAGTGGTCTTTGCTTCCACGTCTTAAACTTCAGATTTCCCCTAAACTGTCCACTAAAAGTAGTTAACAGCTCATCATTCAATTTGGAAATAACAGTTTAAACTTTAAAAAAGAGATTTGCATAAGGTCCACTTACTGTAATTTTGAGTCACTTTAAACTGCGTCTACAGGTGAGTGTAATGCAGCTGATAGCTCTGAAAGTTTCTCACCAGGTAGACCTTGCACTAAGATGTGTGAGAAAATAACTCCGCGCAGTTTGCTGAATCATGCCTACTCAGTAAGTTCTGGCGTGGTTATTTTGTGGCAGGGTTTAAATCTTGCTGCAAAAGATGAGGGTGAATGAGATGAAAACTGCATCTTCCAACTTACGTGCTGACCAAAATGTGCAAATATTGAATGCAACATACCACTACCGGTAAACCGTAACTATATCAGTAAATTATTCTATTATCAGCCAGCGCTAATTTGAATGACCGCACCGTTTTTAGCGTGTGCGCATGCTGCATACAGTCCATTCCCCTCATCTCTCTCTACCCCTTGATCTCAGTCAGCTGCTTGACAGCTTGGTTTACAGTAGTCTGTCAAAGTCAGACTGCTACACACACACACACACACACACACGGACATTGGTGTGAGTGGTGAAGTTTCACTCACTGCTCATGTCATCATGTCGGCTCCCACCAGGCTTGTTGTGCAAAGAATTTTTGAGGTCACAAAGTCCTGTGTGCGCCACATGCTTTTAAATTATTGATCACTGGATGGATTTTCTAACCGACAAACTAATCTGAATAATTTTATTAATGAGAAAATGTGGACAAAACATAGACCATTTACCAATATTTTTATGAACAATAAGGAATTTGTAACAATTGAATAACACAATAAGTCAAGTATTGAAAAACGCTTCTCTGTGACTTATGGAAAATAGCATCACACTGATGTGCCCAGGTCTCATTTTAGGCGTTCATTTCCTCTGTCTTTCAGATGAGTCTCTCCGAGTGTGCGTCCACCCCGGGCCCAGCTGCTGTACCAGTAAGATGGAGGACAGCTACGTGGCAGCTGTTCGCAGTGAAACGCAGCAGAAGATGCGATCTTACAGTTTCGAACTCAAGTACCTGATTGCTGGACACATCAAGGCTTACCAAGGTGAGGGAGGGAAATTGAATTAAAGATGAGTCTGAGAATTATATTATGCATTAGTGAGGAGAAAACCATGTTGGTGACAGGTGTAGATGGAGAACATGTACAGTCGTGAAAAAGAAAGTTTTCACAGGACTCTCTGTGTCTCTCTTTATGGTTGTTGGGCACCACGTATATTTTTTTTCAGTTTCTCAGTTTTTTGCATCTTGCCACTTTCCCTGGCACTTATCCTGTTAGGGTTGCAAGGGGCTGGTGCCTATCCCAGCTGTCATAGGGTAAGAGCATGGGTACACCCTGCAATGCAGGGCTAACACACAGAGACAGACAAATGTGCACTCTCCCAGCCACACCTATACCTTTTTTTTTTTCCTTCAGTGAACCTGACAAACATGTCTTTGGGTTGTGTCAGCTTTCATATTTTGGCAAGTTAAAAAAAATCTGAAACATTATTGGAAAATATTTCTACATTTCAACATAGTAAATCTTGCAGTATTTAGCTGCATTCCTCCTTCACCATGAAATCTGGGCTCTTGTTTCAGCTACTCATTTTCTCCTAGATTCACGACTGACAAGCACAAATAAAGAGCCTCTACCAAAATGACTTTAATAGCAGTTGCGTTTTTGATGCTTTAACAAGTCTGTCAAGAGCCTGTAGCCCCTCTGTCATTCGCACTGTGTGCGTTCATCATGAAATAGCTAGTTTGTGTCAGGGTGGTGGTGTGAGGCCAGTTTATTTTGTGAGGCGCCGCAGTGGCTAGCCAAACAAACAACTGATGTTCGATTGAGTCTTTGAGAGAGCAAACTCTCAGAGGGAGCAGCGGAAAACTTTGTTACAATTCTCCGCTCTCTTTCTCCGTCTGTCTGTCTCTGTCGCTGCAATAATCAGGTTTTGTTCTTGACCAATGAGAGAGCGAGGGACTCAGAATGTTTACATTCAGTACGTATCCGCGGCAAAGTGTTGTTGCCGTGGGCAACAGCCGGTCTCTAACGGCCTGCTCTGAATAGAAGGAAGAATACTCTGCTTGTCCACTTGTCTCTCAACGCTATTCACCAGATTGTGTGAGCATGTGTGTGTGTGTGCTGGAGAGACCTTGTGTTTTCTATGTGTATGCACTCATGCATTGTGGAGCTAATGAGAATGGTAGAATTGATGAAACCCAGCAGACGGACATGGCAAACATGTACCTGTTTTTGCCCCCCACCCCCCAATCCCACCACCCACGTCTGAATACACCCAGGCTCGCTTTCAGCTGCTATTTATGCCCAGTGGATGGCTGAAGCATCCATGGGTAAAATGAATGCCAAACACCCATAGACAAAGTGGGCCATAACTGCAGCAAGTAAGTAAGTGAAGACAAGTTTAGTTTGCTGCACAGTCTGTCTTCTTCTTATTGCCAAGACATAAGGAGCTCCACAGACAGTGTAATGTGCAAGCAATAGATAGCTTATCGTTTTCTGGAAAGACTGCAGTTATGTCAGCACAGTTGGTGGTGAATCAGATCCAGAAACATTGAAAAATTGGGGAAAATTGGCATTCTTTGGCAGCGCATGGTGAGAATCGCAGCTTTTATTTAGCCTTTATTTGATGCAGCTTGGGCTTTGCTGGGTTGCAATTATTAAAACAGGATCGTTACACCTTGTTCTTAAATCTTTATTTGGCCCGTGTGTTTAATTTTGGTTGTTAAAGGGTCTTTTTCCACTCCTTTTTTTTTCAGGGTAAAGATAAAATTGGAAAACAGTGTCCAGGATGCTTACGACACCGCAGTGTCGACCACTTTCTGCGGAGCAGTTTTTTTCTTTTGCTTCGCAGCCTTTTATTCTAAAACTTGTCCAAATAAACTCCAACATCCTTTTGGACAAATGAGGGATTTTTTTTGGTGTGTTTTTGGTTAACCAACCCTTCAATTCATTAAGTTAATTTTGCAGGACAGCAGTGTCCCTCAACAGCTGAGCAGAGTCTCAAAGGATCTCCTCTCTTAAGTGCGGTGATTATAACCCACTGGAGAAACTGAGACATGCCCAGAGTGGTTGTAGTCAGGCTCTATTTACACACTCTGGATTACTTTGGTGTGTGTGTGTGTGTGTGTGTGTGTGTGTGTGTGTGTGTGTGTCCGCATGCTTGCGTGTGTTTCTCCTGGCACTGTAAGACCCTCATGCCCTGCCTTTCACATTGCAGCTGTTGTCCAATCACAGGGGTTAAAAAGTTAATCACATGACCCCATGTGAGTAGACTTTGCCATGTCACTTGATGCCCTCTGCATTTGAGCTGCTTCTGCCAGAACATGGGCATGCAAACGCATTAAAGTGAAACGTTCTCACTCAGTGCTTTGGTCCACTGCTGCTACACTGNCCCCATGTCAATGCAAATGTTGCTGTTGACTTATATACTTGCATTAAACAAGACTTTGAGAGTTATTTCATTAATTCCCACATATACTGCTGTCACTTGGGGAGTCAGGTGGCTGCAGCTGTGATTGTAAATTACAAAGCTGTTAAGATATGGACTCGCACGCACAGAGACAGAGTGACTTGGTGAAAGTACGAGATAAAAAGGTTTCTTTTATGCTCTCTTTAATCCAGTTGCCTCCCAGTCCTGCTCTCTCTCTCTCTCTCTCTCTCTCTCTGTCTGTGTCAGGATGCCTTCACACTGACATCACCCTTTTCAGTAGGCAAGTTTCAAACGTCAAGACACACTGTCACACACCAGAGGCATAAGGCCCCTGTAAAGGGGCAGGTTGGTGTCCTCTTTATTAGACCATGCCTGACATAGGAAACACAGTGGATCATGAGATTGGGCCTCTCATTATCACCTGACTATAGATAACAGGGTAGTGAAAACGAGCTCTGGGATGAATTAAGTTTGAGCTATTTTTGATAAAGTCAGTTCAAGGACGGTTAGACTTTGTTGTGAGAGAAACTTACATATGCAACATCTTATATGTAGAAATGCCATGATTGTATTTTAGTGTTAAGCCCCCAGTGACATCCAGTATGGAGGAGACAGCAATCCAGCCACAAGAAGACCTGATTAACTAAAGAAGCCAGTGCAAGAGGAAACTCTGACTTGTACAGTGGGGTTAGTTAGTCAATGGGCCCAGCAGAAATATCCTTATAGCTTCAAAGCCAGTTCTTTTTTGTATGGTGATTTTAGCTTTAACTCTACTATATATGATTTCACAAAACATGATTTCTTCCATTATGAGAGTGATCGCATTAAGAATGACTAATTTCTGCACACTGACACAAAGCTGTGCACGATCTAACTTTTGGAAATGGAAGAGCCAAGCAACCTTAATGCTGCTGCTTGGATCATTCTTGAGTCAGCAAAATGAAGGGTACTTAAACTGAATACTGACAAACTATGTAGACAACTTTGCTAACGCTTATCTTTGATAGCTACGTAGCTGTTTGGCACAAGTACACATGGCTAACAAATGGAAAAAAAAATCCTTTCTCTCTTTCCTCTTTCTCGTTCCAGAAAACTTTGAGTTGCTTCTTTCTTTTACATCCAATCTGACCAGCACTCTGTTTGACAGCGCCTACGCCACCCTGGCATCCGACTGTCGCCCTTTTGTGTTTAAGCTGTTCAGTGACATCAAACGCCACCTTTCTGGAGACTCTAATTCTTCCTTGGACAGTGCTGTGCGTCGATTCTACAATGACCTCTTCCCACTGGTCTATCGCCGCCTGCTCAACCCTGGCATAGGGCATACATCAGTCCATACCTATAACTCCCTTTCACCCAATCATGATGACTGCTTGCGAATGACACGGCAGGACGTCAGCCCATTTGGACCCCATCCTCGCCTACTCGTCAGTAGCCTGTCACGGGCACTCGGGCCTGGTCGAGCGCTCAGTCGACTCCTGAGACTGGCTGGAGAGGTTGTGAATGCAACCGAGAAGGTGACGTTATCTAGAGAGTGTGTGCGAGGGTTAGTGAGGATGCAGTATTGTTCCCACTGCAGAGGGCTCACACTGATAAGGCCCTGTACTGGATTATGTATCAACATCATGAGAGGATGTCTGGTAAGTAACTGAAAGTTTGTACATTGGCTATTCTTATCTATTTTAAAGGAATCAGTAGCATATAGCAATGAGGTTGGAGATTGCAACCAAGCGAATACCTATCCCTCACCTATCACCTTTGATAGTGACCGGGAGAATCTATAGTGCCAGTATCTTCTCAAGTCGATCGCCATGATTTCTCATCAAATCAATTAAATCAATCCATAAAATCAATTCCAAAAAAGTTGTCCTGTTGTGTATAACGTAAATAAAACAGAATGTAGTGATGTGCAAATCTCACAAATCCACATTTTTATTCACAGTAGAACATAGAAAATAAATCAGATGCTTAAACTGAGACATTTTACTTTTTCATGAACAATAGCTCATTTTGAATTCGATGGCAGCTCATTTAAAAAAAGTTGGGACGGGAGCAACAAAAGACTGGAAAAATAAGTGGTCTTAAAAATAAACACCTGGAGGAAATTTTTTTTAATTATTTTTTTTGGTATTTAGATTTTTATTAGGAACCAGAAATGCACATGCTGTATCACAAATCCACAATCCAGCTTCACATTCCACTTTTTGTTTTCTTGAGCAGCAAATGTGGACTCAAACACCTAATGACAGAAGTTAATAAAAGAATGCAAACATAACCTATCCTTGAGTAGCTTACCAACTAGAGAGTGGAAATGTCACAAATCGTTAGCCTAATAGCATAATTGCCTAAGTCATATTTTGGCCAAAATTGAGATATCTATCTAAATGAATCTACACAGTTAGCAGAGTAGAATTAGGTAGGTATCTCAAAATATGCCAAAATATGACTTAGGCAATTATGCTCTTAGGCTAATGAAATGATTATCGGCTTATTTAAAATTGTATCTAAAAGATGATTCATAGTGAATCCAAGAGTCCCGACAGTTTACAAACCTGTCCTCTCCCTGGCTTAAAATAAATGTCAACTTCTCCATCACATAAATGTCATGAACTCCTCAACTGAAGATGACTGTCAACAGCCATTTTCTTGTGGGAGCTTTCTTACTTTCTATCAGTAAAATTCTGAACAAATATTAATTTCAAACCCATCCAGTGAGTCTGGTCTCAAACCTAAATATAGAGTCTTAAAAAAAAGGGAATCCTTTCCTTCAGTATTCTTTTCATGACTGTCTTTACCTTAAGCCAGCATTTCTGGAGTACGGGGCCAAAACACATGAAAACGATTAGCATTTTTTCACCACAAGACCTTCAACAACATAATTCTTTATTTAAAAAAAAACAAAAAACACTTTGTGCAAGTGTCCTGAAGAATCTCGTCAAGTTCTTTCATCCAATCTCTCTCTAAGATGGATGAAAGAACTTGACGGGATGTAGTTTTCCACTGTTTATTTAATTTTTCCCCATGTTTCCAACTGTAATGTGAAATTCCCCTCCTTTTCCCATCTTTATGTAGTATGTTGTGTTTTCCCCTTTTAATTCTTGTATAGTTTAGAAATATATCTAACACCTGTGACTGATTTATAAGCCA
Organism: Australoheros facetus; assembly: GCA_030220045.1. Taxonomy (NCBI): domain Eukaryota; kingdom Metazoa; phylum Chordata; class Actinopteri; order Cichliformes; family Cichlidae; genus Australoheros; species Australoheros facetus. The sequence goes on along the minus strand of JASGAU010370777.1, from coordinate 446 downwards.
TTAAGAAGATCTTCAGAACATTTGAGTCAGCCTAGTCCAAATTGTCCTTTTTAATCACTCTCTCTATATGATATCTAATTTGTAAAAACCTGTGAACGTCTTGATTTGTTAAGACATGTTCTTTTCAGAGTTATAGAAATTACTATAGTTTACCAAACCAAAATCCTTCCATTTTTTACACCTACGATCTGTTTTGTTGGGAATAAAGTTTGAATTATAAGCAATCCATTGTATTTATCGATAGGGTGCTTTGTTTTTGGTTCTCCCAGAGCACACCAAACCAAATTTTAAGTGGGGTCTCTATCTATGGTTGGTGTTGCATAAGTGTTTGGCCAAGGCACTGTCCCTTATTATAGCCTGTAGTAGAATATCACTTGATATTTGGCATTCTGTCTCTTTTCCCTCTTCTATATAGGATGGGTTATATATATATATATATATATATA
>JASGAU010370774.1:0-12951 GCA_030220045.1 Australoheros facetus | reverse complement strand
GCAGATGACTGCCCCTCCCTGAGCCTGGTTCTGCTGGAGGTTTCTTCCTGTTAAAAGGGAGTTTTTCCTTCCCACTGTCGCCAACTGCTTGCTCATAGGGGGTCGTTTTGACTGTTGGGTTTCTCTGTATTATTGTAGGGTCTTTACCCACAATACAAAGCGCCTTGAGGCGACTATTTGTTGTGATTTGGCGCTATATAAATAAAATTGAATTAAATTTAAATTTGTCCAAAGCATTATCCTTCTTACAACAGCACATGTTATCATTTTGTTTGAGACAGCTGGAACTGCTGTTGTGAAATTAGCTTTGTTCCATGTAGGCTGAAATGTTTGCGATGGCTCTGCTAATGCACTGTGTAACTACCATAGGTTGCCCAGTAGGTTAACTGGTGATTCTAAATTGGCTGTTGGTGTGAATGACAGTGTGAAAGTCCACCTGTCTCACTGCATGGGCCTTGCGACAGGCTGGCAACCTGTCCAGGGCGTACCCTGCCTCTCACCCTATGGTAGGTGGGATAGGCTCCAGCCCCCTGGGACACTGAATTGGATAAATGATGGCTAGACATAGTTAGCCAATGGCCAATCAGCTTCACAGTCAGACCGGCCTCTCCTCGCCATATCCAGTTTTTTGAAACCAAGATGCCGATGGCAGAAACGCCAATCTCGAGGCTTCAGAAGTGAGAGAGTGACGTCACATTAGCTACGTCTGTCTTTTAAACTGCCTATGGTCCAAAACGAATTAAGAACGTCATGGTGGCTACACTCATGTTTTACATACAGTCACATTAATTTTATAATATCTTCTGTTTCCTTGGCAGAAAAGAGGAATTAATAACATAAACACAATAAACAGAAATAAAAATCATCTGTGCTGTTCCAGATTTTCATCCCTGTCAGCAACAGTGATTCAGTTTTTTTCTGAAATAAACTTAAACTCTCAAGCCCTATAGAAAGGCAGAGACCAAAATTTCCCCACTGTGTACAGATGTCCTCACTCCTTAAAACTCACAGTGGTCCCCACACTGACATATGGACAAGTGGACAAACACACTGCTGCAGAGTTCAGGCGGGCTCACAGGAAAAGCTGGTGGTCTGTAAAGGAGTTTCTTTACTGGGCCAAGTTCTGGCTGCATGCTGCAATGCTACACACACACACACACACACACACACACACACACACACACACACACACACAGCCTGGTAAACATGATGGCTGATGGTCAGTGAAGGCAACACACACACACACACACACACACACACACACACACACACACACACACACACGAACGCACATACGTACACATGCACACATACAGGCCATGCAGAGAGACATCATCCTATAACAAACACATGCACATTATTTATCATAGCAGAAGTCTGAACCCGCTAACTGAGTGCAGGTTTTATTCAGAGCCAAGCAGGCTGCAGACGGACGCCCCGCCGTTAACGGTTACCCCCCCCAGCAGCTCATAAACAAAAACAACCGTACCGCTCCGTCGGGTCCGCTGGGTCAGTCTGCGGGCCTTGCTGCTTCTGCAGTCGTTGTGATTCCTGTTTGTCTACCGTGGTGTTGGTGCTGGGTACCGCCGGGGCCTCCTCTCTCAGTCTCTCTGGTCCCCCCGCCTCCTCGCGCTCCCTCCTCAGTGCGACCCTCCGCCAGCCCCGCCGCCATCAGCGCCAGCGGCACGTCAAGCACGCACAGCGCCAGACGTTACACCTCCGCCCTGTCGCTACTGAAACGTTCAAAGTAAAAGCTTCTGAAAGGTGTAGCTCAGAACTAGTTTACCTGCACCACAGAGAGGCACCGGCCAGGTGGTGGATTTGAACCCAGGACCCTGTGAGATGTCAGTGCTCACCGTTGCTCCACTGCGCTGCCGTGAGCGACTGATCAATAAAGCTTTACTTTATAGCACTTCACAGACGATCGGTTGGCTGCTTGTTGTATCCCACCCACTGAACTGAACTGGTTCTTGAAATGGACCTCTGGTTTGTGCTCTTATGTAAAGAATAAAGGTAGTCATGTGGTTTCACATGTATCTTTTAATATGTTACAACAGCACATGTAAAGTAAATATAACGTGTTACATAAATAACAGACAGTGGTTACATTTTCACCCATAATGGCGTTTAACTGTAGTAAAGTTGATACATTTGTAAGAACTCCCAGTGTGGGTTTTATTTTTTTAGACGCACTAAAATAAACCGGAAGCTCTGCGTGTGCGTGTCTGTGTTTTTTTTTTCCTGACACGACAGCCCCGCCATTATCGCCACGAGCCAGCAACAGCTGCTGCAGTACATCCCCATCAGTGTGTCGGTGAAACCAGCGAAGAGAAAAACAGCTTCACCGCTGAGGGCGTGTTTGTCTCTAATCAACAACACACATTTCTGTCAAAACGTCCTCACGGAGATGCAGAGAGCATCAAATCAAAGGTATGTTCAGGATTCACAGGAAACAGGTCCTCATAATAAATAGTAGCACTAAAAAAAGACTGGTTTCTTATTACAGACGCACTGGTATCTGATTGGCCCGAGGTGGCGGGCAAGGAGCCAATCAGAGAGCACCTTGAGGGATTCTGCCGCTCCTAGCAACAAGAGAAAACTTTATTTAATCTAATTTTATTTTACTGTACAGTTTTTTATCGATCACTTTGATGCAGTTCTCAGAACAGCGAAGGCATTTCTCACAAACAAACTCATTTAATTATTTCTCCAAAAGACACTGAAACAATCAAATCCAACTCTCAGACCAATAAGTAATAACTTTTCACCACTGTTTTAAGACTTAGTTACTGACTGGTTTTATATTTCCTCAGTGAAGAGCACAGAAAAAAAATGTGGCCTAAAGTAGATTAAAACACAGACACAGAGATGAAATGTGAAGGATTCATTTGAAACTTGACACAATGTAACTGCTGAAACTGAGCCAAGCAGAATGTGAACCCATCTTTTTCTTCTTCTTCTTCTTCTTCTTCCTGCTCCCTTTAGGGGTCGCCACGGTGGACCTCCACCTCACCCTATCCCAGCATCCTCCTCTGTCACACCAGCTCTCTGCATGTCCTCCTTCACTGCATCCATGAATCTTTTCTGTGGTCTTCCTCTTTTCCTCCTGCCTTGTTTGTGCCGCCATCTCCGATCCACACATCACACCAGTCCCGCTATCATCCTGTGAATCTGCTTGCTGCTGTCCTTCTCCCACACATCACTCCTGACTCTGTGTATCAAAAACACAGTGAAGTCACACTGCATACTGTGTATTGTATATGTGTGTGTTTAATTAGCAGTGTCATGACATGCACGTTTCCATTTGTTTTCAGTTGAAGAGCAGTTTCACTGCTGCCACTGCCAGTGTGTGACTGTCGTTGCTCTTTCACACATATTTAAAAAAACATACGGCGTTCCTGATGTGAGAACTGCATCAAAGTGATTGAAAAAAAAAAAACCTGCAGAAATACTGAATAAATAATTAATGCTGGAAATATCATAAAGCTTTAGCAATTCATCATTCTTAATGATCAGAAAGAAAGCAAAATCTATCAATTTCAGTTCATTTATGTTCTGCCTCCTCTCTGAGTCTAATCTGAGCATTGGGGGTTCCTGTTTTAAGATGCCGGAAAGCACAACATCTGACACGATAACAGTTATAATTCTTATTGTTCCTACTGGTTGATTTATCACTTTGTAGAACATGACATCAGTGGTGATATTTGAGCATGCATGAAAGAACACAATAATATGCACAATATTGATTTTTTCTTTCCTTAGAATAGCACAGAAAATGCTGACATTTTCCCAGAGTCGCTGCAGCCGTAAACTTTTAGAGACATTACCCAGAGGAGCGATATGTGAGACTCAGGGAGGACAGTCTCTTTCAGAAATATATGAATGCAGCAGCTCCAAATAACATTTGTTTCAAAAGGTGTGCTGCTACCCTGCAAACAGAAGCATTGTATTTACTTCATTTTGCTAATTCAAAAACTATAGTTACAAATTATTTTGCAGATTTGTCATACAAAACATATCAGAGCTTAAAAAAACAAAAACAAAAAAAACTGATTAGCCACAAACATCAGCATGGGGTGATGGGGTCTCTGTATTGTGCAGCTTACATTCCTGGGAATTTAATGGGAAACAAGCATTTTGAGGTTGAATGCGAACATAAATTTCCACTGTCCAATATCATTGAACTGGTTTCTCATTGGACACATGCTAAATTTGCAGCACAGACCATTAGGTCTGTATTTATTGTGCTACCTCCGATTATAGACACAGTTATCATTTTGAGGTTGTGTTCATAGATTAGTGCAGGGTTACACTGTCAAAATTAGTACACAAAGTAGGCTTTTTGTTATTATAACCATATCCAGGACAATACCACTCTTGAGCCAAGACACAGCAGTACAAATACACAGCAAAAATAGACAAAATAAGTACAAAAAATGTACAAATAATTGATAAAAACAGCTAGAATTTATGAACTTGAACACCAGTGAAGCCTAAAGTTTAAAAAAATTACTGTCTCCAGCTGTAAAACAGGGTAGCAATAATCAGGAACAACATTTGCAGTCTCCAGTTCACCTAAAACCACCTTGAATTTGTTCAGTGAGAGCAGCTCCTTGAGTTTTAGTTAATTTTTGCAGCTGATTCCAGGAAGTGGGAGCTACAGTACCATAGATTACATTTCACACTATTGACACCAAGGACCATGTTTGGAAATACAACAGCACCCTCTGCTGACGCTGCTGCATACATACATACATACATGCATATTACCTTTGCAGTTCACATGGATGGACTCAGTTTATTGAATCTCACTAAAGTGAATCTCATTTTTAATGGTTTATTTTAAGTCTTCATAAACTGAAAAGAGTTAATAGAACTCATACACCCAAAAATATACCAAACCTTCACATACTAACATATATGTCAACATCCTTTTAAATGAATATTAATTAGATGGAAAAATTAGGGGAAAATGTTTCATTTTAATTACATAGTATACTATATTTATATAGTACTGTGTAAAAGCCTCGAGCCACCCCTCAATTCTTTATATTTTGTTTCCAAGCAGACAGACTTTCTCGTAATGTTTGAAAGTTAAAAGAGCTGTGGTTCTGCATTTCAACCAGCGGCTGTTGGAAAGCTTGTCAAAATTGTTGGAATTATGAATCCCGAAAAGTACCATCAGATTTTCGTCCACCATGCAATACCCTCTGGAAAGCAGCTGATTGGCAGTTTTTAGCATGACAACGGACACTGTCAGTCATGGATTGGCCTCCCCAGAGCCTGGACCTCAACATTATTGAATCAGTGTGGGATCATCTTGACAGAGAGCAGAACAAAAGGAAGCCAACATCCAAAGAAAAGCTTTGAATGTCCTTTAAGAAGCCTGGAGAACTATTCTTGATGACTACTTAAAGAAAAGACTCAGCGAGATCAGACTGTGCTGAAGAATAAAGGTGGTCACACCAAATATTGACATTCAAGCTCGCTGAAATTGTACAAATGCTGTTTTTTTTTTAACCTCGTATACTGTATTTACATGTACACCTATCAAGCATAACATTATAGCCACTAACATGTGAACTGAATAACACTGATTATCTCTCCATCATGACACCTGTTAGTGGGTGGGATACAACAACTTGCACAACTTACTTGTTTGAGCAAAATGGGAGTTTGTTTGTTTAGCACATTTATACTGCAGTATTTTATGTCTGTTTTATATTAGATTAGAATCCCACTGTGTGATATTAACTATTTAAACCTAATAACAGTAAATATTTTAGAAGGTCAGAGCTGTTACATGTGATGTGTTGAGCACATCGTGCATGTGAAATCATATGTGAAATATTTTATTAAAATTTTAATAAATTACAACATATTATAGAAGGGATGTAACGTGAGTTAAAAATGTTCCCACGGTCGTCACAGCTGTGAAGTTTCCTTCACATGTGTTGAATTTTAGAGCGTTATAATATGAAAAAGCTGTGAAGTTTCTTTTAAGTGTGAATGCATTGATAGTATTTTATTTTTCTTATCTCAACAAAATCTCTCTCACTTTGGGCTCAGCCGTATGGTTTCTCTTCAGTGTAAGCCTATTGGTTTTAGTGTCAAAGACCTAAAATTTGTGAAAACTGTTTTGCAGTTATCACAGCTTTAGGGTCACAGTGCAGCTGCATAAATATGATTTAAGGTTACTTATACAAATTCTTTCCTACACTGTTTACATTAATTTGGGTTTCTTGCCTACATTATTTTCTCTGGTATAACTGGTGCTCAGTCAGTTAGACTACTTTGCATTGTGCAACACTTTCTCACTAATGTGATTCCTTGTTATAAAAATGTAGGTGATCAGTTAAATTATTTGTAAAACCTTTCTCATACTTATTACAGCTGTACGGTTTCTCTGAATATTGAAACCATTTCATACACTCTGCCTTACTTTTAAATTACACTGCTTTGCACTGGAAAAATTTGTTTATACCAGTTTGATTTCTTTCTAACTGTGTTGTTGATAATGTTGCTTTGTGGAACTTTTACCCACAGTTGTCCTAGCTGTATAGTTTATCTCCACTGCAACTGGTGGCTTATGCAGTTTTTTCCCCCATTTACCTTCAGTTTGGAAAACCTGATACCAACCCACATGCATTTTATCATCATTTGTAAGTTAATTGAATTCCCTTTGTTAACTCCCTGCTCAGTTCACACCCCAACTGCCTTTTTTTTTTTTTTTTTTNCATATATTTGTTAACCAGTTAGTTCAAATGAATCAATAAGCACAATCATCCTTCTGAAATCTGGCAATATTATATTAAGAAATATGCTTTCTCTATTTAGAAGTAATGACCTACAATCATTTCACACATGGAGCGATGAAGTAATCATAATGATTGTATTAATCTCAGACTTATCTAGTCAACAGAAGAAGCAAACTAATGGGGATTCTTAGACAAGGTCTCTTTGTTTTCTGTTGACAAACCTCAAAGGCTCGAGCCTCAGGACTCTATCATCTATCTTGGTGGCCTTGAAGACTTTCTTGTCTGTGTACTTGTGTTTGCAGCCATGTGAAGATTATAAAGCTGAGCTGCAGTAAGGTACAGTACCTTATCTGGACAGAATGTGAGTCACTAGATTTTTTTTCCAGACTTCTTTGTGGGGCCTGTTTCACATCTCTCTATTATATTTGAATTTTATTGTAAAAGTACAACAGTTTAAAGTGTTTTAAGAAGACAGAATATCCTACAATCCCACAATGTTTACAAAATCAAAACAGAATTTCGTACAGTCGCATTTCAGAGGTACCTTTGCTTTAATCTGGGCTCTGTAAGAGGCTCAATCATTAGAGGGAGGTTCCCATTAGGCAGCTCCACCTCCACAACTCCTCTCCTCCTGGGTGTGGACAGCAGTGAGGATGCATAAAAAGAGAGACAGACTGAGACAGCAGTGTCCTCCTCACATAAAAACCAACAGACAAATCTCAGAGAGCCTCCTGAACAGCAGCCGTCATCCTGCTCAGCCTTCATCAGAGCTGCAGAACACCACATCAATTTTATGACTGTTAAAAAGCTGCACAAGCAGAACAATAAATACACAAACAGGTGGAGATCCACATAAAGCTTTATCGCTACAACAGGGGAAAATCACAGATGGAGAAGAGGACACACTCAAACTGACTTTTATTTTTCCATTTAATCTTTTAAATCCTGTTCCCTCACTTAAAGGAATGAATTCAGTGCTTTCTTGATTTCTTCATGTGTGTAACCGATAGAGGAAAACATAAATCCACAGTCGTCCTTTCGTGTAAAAGTATATTTTAATGTTTATCTGAAGTTAATGAGGCTTAAGTCTGTTTAGTAGCAAATTCTGACTTTTGCAAGACAGCAACAAAAAGGGGACACTTTGTACTAATGCAAACTCTGAGACATTAAAATTGATTTTTGTGCTTGTTTGCAGAAAGCACAGGTTTACACAGATATTACCAAACCTGACACAAAAGGAAAATCATTTTTGTTGTTTATGAGTCCATTAAAAATGATCTGAAGCTATTCCAAACAGATTGGCAATCAATGAACAGGTTTAAGCTTAGAAAAATAAACACAGTAGTTTCCAGGAAATTGTGTTTTGTTTGAGTTTAGAGCGAAAATCTGTCCAATGTTAGTGTGAGGAATCAGATTTTATAGATGAGTTTTTCTAAAGGCTACCATTTGATGGTAACTGCTTCCAATTGTGTTTCTTTCAGGTCTGTCAGGCACCCAACATGCTCCACCCTCTGCTCTCTTCTACCTGGCAGGTAAGTGTTACTTGAGGCCCTGTAGTGGACCTGACGCGGGTGCACCCTGTCTCTCGCCTTGTCAGAGCTGCAATAGCCTCCAGGCCAACCACGACCCTGAACTCGATAAGTGGAAGAAAATGGCTGGATGGATACTTCTTGAGTAACTGATAAGAGAGTCAGAGGGGCAAAGAATAAATGGTTTCAAGTGCCAGTAATCTGACAAACATGGGCAGATTTTGCTGGCATCTTTATTTTTGACAAACCAAAGTGGCTCCATAGTGTGTGGTTTACACATTCACCTAACAAGTGAAAGATACCCAGTTTGATCCTGGGAGGGGAAACAAATCCCTTTGAGGCTGCATCAGGAATGGTGTGTCCAGTCAAACATGTAGCGTCACAGTGGACGAAGCTCCAAGTGCATCCAAGTGCAGAGATGGCACTTGAGTAAGAGCTCTGACTGAACCCTGAGCAGCTCTGACACCAACGGTTCAGCTGTCATGGAAAAGTTGTTATCATTTGTGTCTCTGGCTTTTAACAGGTGAAGTTCAGAAGCGAAAACTTTACGGTCTGTTTCGAAGAACATGTCAGACAGGGTTCTCAGTAAACCAGAAGGGAATGCACTATTCAAAGGGCTCAATTTTGCCATTTCCCCACAACATCTCCACATAGTGGATCTCATCACAAACACAGAGACAGCAAAAAGAAATAAACAACCGAAGCAGAGCAAAACAGGACGAAAGCTTCAGCAACCCTCTTCAGGGCAAGAATTCCTCCATCCAACCTCACTATTCAAGAAAAAAAGGCCAACCCAACCCTGAGTAAGGAAAAAAAAACTCACCACACTACCAGCTGACAAGGGGAGGTGCACCGTTGTTCTGAATTCAGCTGATTACCACACTAAAATACACTCCTCAGTGACAATACTTAGGTCTTAAGACAAGACCCCACAAGCAACTATAAGTCAGTCATCTGTTGCTTACAACTAGAGAAGGAAAAAGCCATTGATTGCCCTACTTACTACAGTCTTTACCCTGGAGAAGCTACACCATCCATTTATGGACTTCCAGAGATCCACAAAGAAGGAGTCCCAGTCAGACCGATTATCAGCAGTTTAAACTCAGTCACCTACAACATTTCCAAGCACCTCTTGACATCTTATCTCCACTTATAGGTAACACACCCCATCACATTGAAAACTCCACAGGCTTCACCAACAAGGTCCACAATCTTGCACTGAATCCAGGTTAAACATGGTGTTTCACTTTTCATTTACATACCTACAACTGAGGCAGTGGAGATTGTCAGAACACAACTCCTTACAAAACAGAACCCGCTTTACTCCAGATCTGATTTAGACCTCTGCCTTACTACAATACATTTCAAATACAACAACAGTTTCTACAGACAAAAACATGGATGTGCCATGGGCTCCCCATTGTCAACCATTGTGGCCAACCTTTACATGGAGGAAGTGAAAAGTAAAGGTCTAGACTCTTTCAAAAGGGATAGCACCTAGCCACTGGTACAGATGGATGACACCTGGTCAAAATAAAAAATAAAAAAACTCAAGAAGTAGAAGCCTTCACTCACCACATCAACTCAGTGGATAAATACGTAAGTGTGGTGGACAAGAAATTTGTGTCTGTGTAGATTCTCAGTCATCCAGGTCATAGTAGTCTCTGGAGCTTGAAAAAAGGCGACTGGACTTTTTTTTGTTTCTTGAAGACGTTTCACCTCTGATTCCTCTTACTTGTACAATTTTGTTCCTTTTACCTCATAGCATTTTCTTATTGTTTTGACTGTGTTGCTGTGAAGAATATACAGTGGGAATGCACAGCTGAGGAGCAAGTCTTTTGCTTGGGTTGATTATGCACTGATCCATAGGTAAGCCTTAGGACTCCAGTAGGGGAAAATCATGTGTTCCTTTCCTCACTCGACCTCTTCATTTATCTGTGTCACTATTCCCCTTGTTTAAAAAGGTCATCACCATAGACCAGGGCTCTTCAACTCCAGGCCTCGAGAGCCAGTGTCCTGCAGGTTTTAGATGTGTCCCTGATCCAACACACCGGAATCAAATGGCTGAATTACCTCCTCAGTATGCAGTCAAGTTCTCCAGAATCCTGCTAATGACTTCTATATTTGACTCAGGTGTGTTGAAGCAGAGACACATCTAAAACCTGCAGGACACCGGCTCTCGAGGCCTGGAGTTGGCCACCCCTGCCATAGACAACTCCATAAACTCAGCAACACATGTCACAGTTAATTGTTTCTCTCTTGTTGTTTAGTGGAAGAGGTGAACTTTGAATGTTTATTTTGATACGTTCTGATGGTCTTTGTTGCTGTGTTCGCTAGCTTATGCTATTTAGCTTGTGCTACCGTCGCACCATATTGCGTGATGGTTCTTCTGCTTACATTTAAATGAACTTCTAAAAGCTTTAAAGTGCATAAAGCATCATTTCATTAGTTTGAGAAGCTAGTTAATGTGTTTGCTAAAGTATTTATTGCATTTATTTAATGTTATAGTTCATGTTGTGCACTGGCTAAAATACTTGTCAATTAGGACAGAAAATAAGGGTACTTTAACATTTGTAGTCCTGAGATTGAGTATATCCATGCAGAGAAAATGTGGATTTTTCTATTTTCTGTGACACAGACGTTTCGACACTGTGTCGAGCTTCCGAAGCGCATTTGTTTTGAAACTCTGCTCCAAAACCTGGTTCAAAACACCCACATCACGTGTCTGTGGCTAAGCGAGGCTTTGGTGCGTTTCACTCCTGCTGTTTCCAGGCAGCCAAGGCACCAGGATTCTATTTTTTTTCCTTTTTTCTTTAAATGAACCTTTGTGACCCCACCCCTCCCCCCGAAGACAGTCAGAGTTGAGTGTGCCAACATGCCAGGAAACTGCCGTTTTAGTGAGTGTTGACTACAAAATGTCAACTACAAATCATGGATAAGACAAGGACCACATCCACAAGTAGCCTCCTGCAAAATCTGCAAAAAAAATGTACAACTTTTCACAATGGGGGAGTCTGCGCTCGAGTCATTTGAAAGGTAAGTCCTAGAGGTACACAGTACTGCTAATTTGTTTATGCCCGCTAGCTAGCAAATTCGTTGGATAAATTGAGATGTACTGTGGCACTGCTACTATAGCGCGTTTGTTGTGACATGGTAATTTATGGAATACTGTGAACTTAGCTGACATTACTTAACAACGTTAGTTACTTACAGCATCTTAATACATGATTAGCCAGCTTGAAGTTTTCTGAGAAAAGGCTGTATGGCAGCAAAGTAGTTAGACTAAAATGAAGAATACTAGTATTACTTTAGTGTTTTACACCTCTTGCAACTTGGTTCCTTTGGCAACACCTGGGAGGTTCGATATATATGGGTTGTGATAAGTTTTTAAAATCCTGTGTATTCAGTGGTTGAGTACAGGCCTATTTCTGTTAGCTTCTCGTACATCTAATGTTTGACTTAAGCTGAGCAGCACACTGCTGACAGAAAACGGCTTCTACCATGTCAAAGAAATAAATGTGTTCCTCTAAAGAGTCCAGGGTGGTTTGGGGAAGTAACAAAAATTGTCTGGTTTGACAGAAAGGAGACATAAAAACAAAACTGTAAAAATAGATTTTTTATGAATGCTTTAACAAAAAGAGACGGGCAGGCCGCCATCACCTTCTTAAAAAAAAAATAAAAATAACAGGAGTTAATAATCAACAAATTAAGGTAATAGGCCTCACTCGCAAAGACACCCTCCTCTTGAGCAGGGGTAAGCAGCTTCAACACAGGCCACAAGCTGTTACACAAAGGCAGTCTCTGGCACTCACTGGCCTGGAGCTCGCTTCTCTCTGACCTTAAGTAGCCCAACTTGATTACTGAGTTGAGTCAGATGTAGGAAAAGGGCACCCAAGGTGAGAGAGAGCAAGCCACACCCAGTGGCTCAAGAAGTCACAGCAGGCCCTGCCAGGGCCGTAACAAATGTCTTTATCTAATACATGCTAGATAATACTTTAAGGCTACTTTCTTCTTGTTTTCACTTGCTTGTATTAGGAGAATGTAATGGTAATAAGAGGGGCTGATTCAAATGGGCACAAAGAACGGTCACTTTATTTTTAGGAGCTACTCTGACATTTTCTCAAAACCTGTTTGTGGTGAGCATCTACACATCAAACAACTTAAAAATTATAAATGGCTTCAATTTCACATTGAGGCCTGTGCAACTCAGCCAGCCATTGAGCGTTTTTGTCGCAATATATAGAATAGAACAGAATAGAATAGAATGCCTTTATTGTCATTATACAGGATGTACAATGAGATTGGAGGGCCACTCCTGTTCAGTGCCATGCAATAGAAAGTCAAACTCTCTAAAATAAAAATATAATAATCTAATATAATCTAAAAATATACAGAAAATAAAACAATGTATAAAATATACAGAAAATAAAATGTATTAAAAATACATAAAATAAGAGAATGTATAAAAATATATACATTGTAAAAAACAAAAACAAAATAAGTGTATACATATAATAATGAAGATGGTGAATATTGCACTTGTCTTTTGGACAACAGGACAGCGGAGAAAGGCAAGTTACTCCTTAGTTTTTCTATATTTTGGTCATTTAAGTTTTTATATTGTGGTCGTCAAACTCGGTGACTCAACACCGTAACATGAATAA
>JASGAU010370773.1:0-11410 GCA_030220045.1 Australoheros facetus | reverse complement strand
AGTCTGAGCACTCAAAGCGCTTATACAACACGTTTTACATTTACCCATGCACACCCATTCATACAAGCACTTCCATGATTAATTAAGCTAAGTGCTTTTTCTTTTTTAATTAGCTAACATTCACACTCCAACGGTTGCGTCGGAGAGCAACTTGGGGTTAAGTATCTTGCCCAAGGATACATTGGCACGTAGCCTGGAGTAGCCAGGAATCGCTGACCTTCCGATCAGTAGGTGACCTGCTCTACCTATTGAGCTGCCTACCTACTGAGCAACACCCCAGATGACTGCCCCTCCCTGAGCCTGGTTCTGCTGGAGGTTTCTTCCTGTTAAAAGGAAGTTTTTCCTTCCCACTGTCGCCAAGTGCTGCTCATAGGGGGTCGTTTTGACTGTTGGGTTTTCTCTGTATTATTGTAGGGTCTTTACCCACAATACAAAGCGCCTTGAGGCGACTGTCTGTTGTGATTTGGCGCTATATAAATAAAATAAAATTGAATTGAATTGAATGTGACTAAAACATTATTGATCTCTACCACAACATTTCCTTCACTTGTTTAAAGGCTGCCAATCAGTGTAGCTGAGTGGTTATAAGGAGGAGGAGCATGGTTTACATCGCACACAATCATCAGGTAAGTATCAGATAAATGGAAGAGTAAGGCCTAGATTATATTCTGTTGCAGACACGGACAGCTGGAGACCCTGTTTATATCCACTTGATGTCCGCCACCTGGGGCAGATGTGTAGTTGGTACAATGTAAATCCTCTGCAGATGAGTTCACAAAAAACGGGAGGCACATGACCATTCACATGAGCAGACGTGAATGGACCCTAGCAGAGTTACTGACGTGATACAATGAAGTATAATCCCATCTTAAAAACAGCCATCCATCCATCCTCTGCGGCTTATCCAGGACCGGCTAAGAAAACAGCAGTCAAATTAGAGATGCCCAGACCTCCCTCCAGCTCTTCCACAGGGACAACAAGGCATTCCCAAGCCAGCTGGGAGACATAATCTCTCCAGTGTGTCCTGGATCTGCCCCAGGGTCTCCTCCCAGTGGGACATACTTGAAAATCTTCACCTAGGAGGGGCCCAGGAGGTATCCTAATCAGATGCCTGAACCACCTCAACTAGCTCCTTTCGATGTGGAGAAGTCAGTAAAAGCTGAAGGTGATCGCTTTATGAAGCCAGCAGAACCACATCATCCACCAAAAACAGAGACAAGGTGTCAGAACTTGACACCTTCACCTAGAAACTCTGTCCATAAACAGACTTTCTGTTCATAAATTTTATGAACAGAGTTGGTAAAAGGGCAGACCTCGGGGAGTCCAACACCCACTGGAAACGAGTCCAACTTATTGCTGGAAATGTAAACCAAGCTTTCACTGTGGTTGTACAAGGACAAAACACATATAGACTGGTAGTCAAATTCATACACGTAGTTGAATGTGCTCAAGAGGATGAAAGGCTCGTTCAGTCTGTTACACCTGAATCTGAGGTTTGACCAGTACCCTAGCATAGACCTTCCTTGGAAAGCTGAGACCTTCTGAGGCAAGAAGACACCATGTGGATGGCAATATATACTGCTCCAAAAGCTGTATTTACTGTTCAGCATTAATGGGCTCGTCACTGATAAGCAAATTAACCATACCATGTGCACTAATGGACACCCATCGCCATGGGGGGTGGATGCAGACTGCTTTGAATAATGATATCAAGCCAGATGGTCAGTCTACTCTCTATCACAGAGAAAAATAATTTCACATTTTGATTGGTCTGAAGATGTAACTGCAAGATGTAACTGAAGATGCTGACCCCTACAAAACTGTTGAAGCCACATTAAAGCACCATCACATCTATGTATCAGCATATGTTTCACATTATGCACCTACAGCAGGTCTGACATTTGAAAACTGACCTCTGATTCTGCTTCTGTCTTGCTGCCCTCTGTCTGTAGTCTTGAGAACAATGCTTCCGGAGACACCTGTCCTGCCATCCCATCTGAGGAGAGCGAGAGTTAGGTAGAAAGACACAGACAAAATATCATTACGAGAGTGTCAAAGAGTGAGACCAAGAAGACCAAAAATGTACATGAAGATCCCAGCAGAGCACAGAAAAACTGCTACTGTTCATCTGGGTCATGAAAATGTTAAATGTTTAGATTGATGAGAGCTGTGGAGTGAGATTATTATAACGGTGAGCGAGTAAAAAAAAAAAAAGCAGGAAAACCACGATGAGAGGTAGTGCAGCAACGACCTGACACAGATGCTGACGGATGCATTTGGCCTTTCAGTTGATCCATCTGCTGTTTCCCAAAACTTCATCGGAAATCATCTCAGTGGAAGCGCAACTGTCAAGAAGCCATTCTTAAGGAGATATGTCACATTACACAAGAACTGGACTGAAAATCAGTGCTTAACAGGTCATGTGGAGCGATGAATTCAAATATGAAATGTTTTTGTTTGAATCCATCATCAGCCGGTACAGATGAACTGAGGAACGAGGTACAGCAGTGAGCGCTAACAGCCATCTGTGAAACATGGTGGAGGCTCTGTCATGGTTTGGGGCGGCACTTCCGCTACTGGTGTCGGGGAGCTTGTTAAAATTGATGAAATTATGAATGCGGAAAAATACACAATAAAACACTGTCAGTCATGGACTGGCCTCCTCAGAGCCCAGACCTCAACATTACTGAAACAGTGTGGGATCAACTTGACAGAGGAACAAAAGGCAGAAACATCCAAAGAAGAGCTTTGAATGTCCTTCAGGAAGCCTGCAGAACTGTTCCTGAAGCCTGCTTAAAGAAATTAAATTAAATTTCCCATTTTCCTAGCAACATATAAAGAACTGCGGGGTGGCTCAAGACTTTTGTACAGTACTGTATTTGGTGACTCTTAAGCTTTTATATTTTCATTCAAAAAGAGTTCACTGCTAACCAGCTAACTCCAGCCTTACCCATCTGGTATTTTGCTACTTCTGGGCCCAGTCGCTGTTGTGAGCATTATCATTCAGCTGCACAGGGACACACGTTTCACTGTGGATGGGGCTCAGGCAGCTCCTCCAGCAAAGCAAGTCAAGAGTTACTCAAGGCTAGAAGGCCTTTTACCTGAAAACTTTATAATAAGTCCAGCTTGAACAGGTTTAAAGGCCAAAAGCAGCAAAGTAAAAAAGAAAGTGTATTTAGGTAAATGTTGGATTCCCTTCTTCTTCAAAGCCAAATGTACACACATAGAGAGAATCTACAGAACCGCTAAATCTCTTGTTTGTGCTTAACTGCAATGTCTCGAGTTCTTACCTTGCTGTGGTGTCATAGTGGGGTGTGACAAGTGTTGCATGACATTACTGCATCACAGTCCACGACACCAATGAGTGATGATTATTTCACATTTATATCAGTTTTAAATTCCCCAATGAATCTTCTCTTCTAAAGGAATGACTCAAACTGGCAGATACACTGAGGTCCATAAATATCTGGACAATGATTTTTGTCATTTTAGCTATTTATATTACTATTATTACAGCAGATAACTGAAACAATCTTACAAAAGTGGACAAAAGCACCAAAATTTGCATATTTGTGGGCACCAGGATGGCTCAGTGGGTGAGAAGGCGACCATGGCTGTGGTACAGGCGACCCGGGTTTCGTCTGACCCGTGACCAATCTTCCTCAATCTCTCTCTCTCCACTGTAAACTAAACTAAACTAAACTAAAAAAGGCCAAAACAACTCTTGATATTTATGTTTGACTTTAAGGAAGCTGAATTTATAACTTAAAAACTTCTTCACTGGTTGGTTGTTTAAAAAAACAAAACAAATATTGTTGCTCTAATGGTGCAACAATTATAGCCGCACAGAATCATGCAGCTCGAGGAATTACCCTTTTACCCAATTCATTATACTATGACGTATACAACTAGGTTCAGACATTTAACATTCCTTTGGTGCCAATTAATTCCTGTGTAATTAAATGATTTTATGTATTCAGTGCATGAAGACTCCTTTACCCTTGGCTCAGCTCTCTCATGCTAGCATACCCTGTCATTTCTTTTAAACAGGCTAACAAAAAGAGACAACCATTTATGCTCACACAAAAAGCCACTTTAGAATCAACCTAAACCTGACAAGCAGGTTTTTCAACAGGTTCACGCTTAGAACCTTCTTTCTAAGAGGTGGCTGATGCACCACTGCACTGCCAAGCTGTTTTTTATATTGGCTGTAATTCTAACTACACTATCAAGTTGATAAGGTTAGTTAGGGTTAGGGTTAGTCCATGGTAAATGGACTGTAATTTATATAGTGCTTTTTTACTCTCAAAGCACATTTTACACTTCAAGCTGCATTCTCAGACACATTTTTAACTTTCACACACATGCAAACCCAAATACATGCATCAGAGTGTACTTGGGGTTCAGTATCTTGCCTAAAGGCACATATGGATGCAGGAGCTAGGCATCAATAACAGACGACCTGATCTAAAACCTGAGCCACCATAAAGCACAAGCTTCTGGGGGGGCCACCTGTGAGAAATGGGTAAGTAGAGAAGTATTGTCTCTACTACTACTATACCACCCCACCATCAGTAAATTATTTAAAAAAACAAACAAACAAAAACAAAAAACAGTAATTCCAGACTTCTAAAGTCAACTTATAAAAAAGGCAAATTTAGTTTTACTTTATGTGAAAAAAAATTGCATTTTCTGCCTTTATCGACAGCAATTTTGAAAATGATTACATCTTGAAATTTCAAATGTGTTTTATCCAAAAAAGTAATCAAGAGTATATGCTCCAGTTTTGGTGCCTCTATCCAACTGTGAACAGCTTCCCTGTAATGGTGAGTTATCTGCTGCACTACACTGAACTTTAAATCAAACAGCATTTAGCATTTCTCAGAGGTTCCACAGGTAACTGGACAAATTATTTCAGGATTTTATTTAAGGATTGTTTTAATACTTGGATGAAAATCATTTGCAACCAGTGACTGCTGAAAGTCTAGAACCCAGGGACATCGCCAAATTCTGTGTTTTAACTAGTAATTATTTAAAAATTCAGTTTTATTTATGCAGCTGCAATTCACAACAAAAGTCTCCTGAAGATGCTTAAAACTGTTGTTTCTTTTTTGACAATCAGCATGGCTTTTATGTGTTTAATAAAGGAATATCTATTGTCTGAACACTGATTAATCAGAGTATGATGGAAACTTTCAGTTTTTGATAAACTGCAGGAAGGACTTCTGGGCCAGATTGCTCAAAAGACAGACACAAGCACAGTAGCAGTCATTAGTTAAAGGTCTGAGAACTCTTCCGTTCCCCCTACCTTTCAGGGAGCAGTGTTGTCTATAGGTTTCTCTGACTGCCTCTAGTTGAGAATATCGCTCCACCAGCACCTCCTTCTGTGACTCCAAACGAGGTTTAATGTCCAGGTTTTGTTCAGCCAGGCTGCGATTTGAAGCCAAAGCCATCTCTCTCTCCAGCTGGATGTTCTGGATCTGAAACAGAGAAAGATGGGCAATACACAACAGCATGTAATGCAATGGGAATCATAATTTTTGTTTTTGTTATGCAAATATTCTGAGGGGTGTAGAGATGGGTATCAAACATACACTATATTGCCAAAAATATTTGCTCGTCTGCCGTCGTACGCATATGAACTTGAGTGACATCCCATTCTGAATCCATAGGGTTTAATATGATGTCGGCCCACCCTTTGCAGCTATAACAGCTTCAACTCTTCTGGGAAGGCTTTCCACAAGGTTTAGGAGTGTTTATGGAAAGTTTTGATCATTCTTACAGAAGCACATTTGTGAGGTCAGACACTGATGCTGGATGGGAAGGCCTGGCTCATAGTCTCCACTCTAATCCAAACTAGTAGTGCTTTGTTAGGGTGAGGTCAGGACTCTGAAGGCCAGTCATGTTCTTCCAACCCAAACTGGCTCATCCATGTCTTTATGGGCCTGCTTGATGCGCAGTCATGTTGGAACAGGAAGGGGTCAGCCCCAAACTGTTCCCACAAAGTTGGGAGCATGAAATTGTCCAAAATGTTTTAGTATGCGGAAGCATTAAGAGTTCCTTTCACTGGAACTAAGGGGCCGAGCCCAACTCCTGAAAAACACCCCCTCCACCAAACTTTACACTTGTCTGACTGCACTGTGCCAAGTACTGTTCTCCTGGCAACAGCCAAACTCAGATTCATCCATTGGGTGGAGAATCGTGGTTCGTCACTCCAGAGAACATGTCTTCACTGCACTAGAGTTCAGTGGTGGTGTGTTTTACACCACTGCATGCAATGCTATGCATTGTGCTTGGTGATGTAAGCAGCTTCTTGCCATGGAAAACCATTCCATGAAGCTCTCTATGCACTGTTCTTGAGCCAAATGAAGTTTGGTGGTCTGGAGCAATCAACTCTGCAGAAAGCTGGCGACCTCTGTGCACTAGACTTTTTATCTATGCCTAAGTGCTTTCTATGGAACATTCACACACCAATGAATGCATCTGGAACAACTCGGGGTTCAGTATATTGCCCAAGGATACTTTGGCATGCAGCCAGCGATTGAACCACCGCCATTTTTGGAAGCCTACACGAATTGCGGGTGGTGCTCGGACAAAACCCAAATATTCCAATTGGTAGATGACCTGCTCTTCCACCTGAGCCACACCCGCCCCACTGATTGTAATCTATGCCCCATGTGGCACACAGATTACAATCAATCAGAGAGAACAGAACAAAAGTCAGTGACCATCTAAAGAAGACCTCTGAATGTCCTTCAAGAAGCCTGGAGAACCATCCATGAAGACTGTTTAAAGAAATTACAGAAAGCTGCCCCAGTGAGTTCAGGCTGTGTAATAAAAGTGATCATACCAAATATTGATTTTCAAGCTTGTTGAAAAATCTTTTTACCATATGTGATCACTCTATATAATATGTTTGGCAGATAATACATTTTATTTTTATTATTTCATCATGTCTTCAACTGCTGTAGGGAATATAATATAATATTTTAATGAATTCAGCTGAGTTGTTTCTCTTCTTTTACAACTTGTGTAAAAGTTGGATCATATTTTTGACATATTTATTCAGAAATACAGAAACTATTCCCTTTGTAACCTGTTCATGCAAATGTAGTATGTTTTCAGTTGTCTTTGATAGACAGAGGGTATTAAGATGGAGTATGTTCCATACTTTCAGAAAAAAAATTAGTATTTCAGATTAAAAAAACTTTTTTTTTTCAGTGTGGAGTGTTTAAGCAAGCAGCATGATGTAATGTTGTCACATGACACATCAAGTGATGGCACACAATAGAAGGAGGAAGGGTTTTGACAGGAACCTGCCCAGGTACTATTAAACCAAGCTTACTTCAGGGCTCCTCAGTGGTCACAGAGACAGAGGGAAATCCTTATTCATTCACTTCTAGGAAAATTATATTAAAAATTATAAACTTCATAAATATCCTGCAATTACTAAACATTGTTTTCCAAAGCCTTCCCACTGACTGAGTCACTTTTTCCACTGAGCTAATCTAAACATGGCAGAAAGGCCATGACAGTTTGAGATTTAAAGTAGAAATCAACTGTATGCTCATTGCAATGCCACTTAATGAAATCCATGACTTCTCGCAAAGGGAATTTGAATAAGCCTTTCAAAAAAGGGAAAGAAAAGTGAAGCACCAATTTTACCTCGTCAGACTCCAGAGCCATGGATTCCACCCTCTCTGGGTTGTCCAGGAGCTCCTGCAGCTCTGATTGGCTGAGGTCCTGAAGCTTCTCCATTTGATTTGCCAGGATGGCTGCCCATCATAAAAGAATCAAGAAATAAAAGTTAAAAAAAATAGAGACAAAAAGTTGACAAAAAGTGGCCCCGTTTTTTATCCTCTGACAAACCCATGAGTGCATCCCTATCTGTCCCCCAGGGCAAACCCGGAAATCAGGACAGCACCGACCCTGTCTGTCCCTGCTGCTGCTATGAAAAACTATATATGAAAAACATGTGCAGGTTTTTTTCTGCTACAACATGCTACAGGACACACTATCACGCAGTGTTTTAGACAGTGTGGCTAACTGCTAGCTAGCATAATAAGCGCACTGTAAGTGACTGCAGGCCCCAAAACAAACCGAGCCGCTCGGGCGGACAGGGAAGCGGGAGAGCGGCTGAACGTGAACCGGTACTTACGCGACGCTAGCAAACCAGACTCAGTGCGGTGCTGACTGCTGGTGACATCCAACACCACCTATTTATTTCCACTGACAGGCGACGTGTCACGTCCTCAGGATCGGTGATCTGCCCCGGCGGAAAAAAACAGCTGCTTTGTTTCCGACGCACTTTGGCAGGCGAGCTATCTACTGCTAATCGGCCGCCGTCCAACCTCAGCTGACGGTTCAGCGCTTAGCGACACGATGACAACAGTCGCTATGATCGCAATGTCAGGCACTCAGCCACCGTCAACTTCGAAGGAAGATCAGCGATTTGGTGACCAAAACCGGAGCCCAGAACGACACCCGTCGGTGCTGACGACGGCTTTCAAACGCCTGTGTATTCCGATGAGGCTTGCTTTGAGAAACAGAAGACTGTAGTCGACTGAAATGGTAGAAAGCAGAAGGAATTTCGCTAAAAATAGGAAAGTTTCACTTCACACTGACAGAAACCGCCGCCATTTTTGGAAGCCTACACGAATTGCGGGTGGTGCTCGGACAAAACCCAAATATTCCAAAACAGCACTTGTGAACTTTAACGACATCGTGGTTTGCATTTATACATGTTTTCAAATAATAATCATTTCCCGGCACACTTGGGTGTTATTATTTTAACGGTGTCCGTTTTCCCTCTCGTGTCCCCTCTATGGCAGGTAATGGTAGCGTCCAGTGCTCAGCTGATATAAGGGAAACCCCTGTGTGACGGGACTGCGCTTCCGACGCCGCCGTCAGTGGCAAAAACCTGCCGCTCTTCTCTGCAGGAGTTGCCGCACGCCGCAAACTGTTCTCAGGACGAATTCCAGCCGTCTATCCGTCCGTAGGGATAGACAAAAGACACTTTATGTACAGACAGAGACCCGGCGTTGATAAAAGCAAGCATTGGACTGTGGAGGCTGGTAACAGTCACCTTTGATTGGCCGTGGGAAGTTAAATTAATTTACATTTAGTATTTTGTTGATTATTGTTATTAATTAATAATTACCAGGCACAGTTTTATGGGGAGAATGGGGTAAGATGAGCTGTTTTTACTGTGGTCTTTAAACAAAGCAGCAGTTCAATGAAAGGATCTAACCTAATTTTAGGAAATTTTCTATCAATTTAAGCAATCACAATGTATCTACAGTATGACGTAGGGCTCTAAAAATATGGCCTCTTGAAAAACACACACACACACACAGGCCTTCCCGCCAGCCGGCCTAACATAGTTTCTTGAATAAAACTCAATAAAAACTGAATTAGAATCAATAAACTTACTGCCACTTTATTAGGTATACCTTGTGAAGGAAGGAGTGTAAATAAGCTGCGCAGTAGCCATACCATAAGTATAACAATTTAAATAGAAATATAGTATTAAGTAGCATATCACAGCATTAATCTTCAAAATAAGGTGAAGGTGTTGAAATAACACTGCACAGGAGACAGAAATGAGACTGCAGAGTAGAGAGGCAGGAAAATCATGCTGGATGAGTTATTGGAAAAGAATGTGTGTTTTGGTCTGATGTTTTGTGCCTACAGGACCCAACTGGTGACAGCGAAGGGCACAGAAGAAGAAACTGATAAGCATGCTACGCGTCCCCCACCATACAAGGCAACATCTTGCATATTTCAATAAATGTGTAACAGGGGTGTCGAACCCTGCATATAAAAAGTGGACTAAGCTAGAGAGTGGTGTCAGACTTGTGTGAAACTGCACTGACTGACTGTATTAGGCAGCTTCAACAATTCTGAACAGAGTACTCTGTAACACTTTGTGTGACGTGTGTGTGTATTAAACATCTCCTTGATTGTGATCCAGCGAACGAACACGCAGGGACTCAGTATGATTCAGGAAGTACGTTTTGTCTCTTCACTTGCTACTTTGTTGGCTGCGCATCAATGATGCATGATCCCTTCTCACCACGTACCAAAAGTGCTCCATTGGATCGAGATCTGCTGACTGTGGAGCCCATTTGAGTATAGAGCTCGGGATCATGACATCACCAGTGCAATGATTTATGGGATTGTTGTTCACACAAGTCCAAGCTGATAATGGAATAGGCTTGTTTTGCTAGAGCGTGGGTAGTGCCTCTGCACTACCACGCTTCACCTCAATTCACGGGGTCAACACTGCATGGCTTGGGTAGCAGCTGGAAAAAGGAAAACCATCAACTTCAACATCATTTTAGAAAATTTGTTCAGGCAATCAGGGCCTTGACTTACTGATAGGTTATAGTTCTAACACTTTTAATTGCTTATATATCAAAGTTCACAGCTGCCAAGGGTCAATTTACTTACATGCTCATCTTACCGCACTCTCCCCTACCAGCTGCTGGAGCATGTTTTTACTTTTACAAAGTGTGTATTTTTGATGCAATCATTTGACAAGTGACATGCTTGCTGTGTGTTAGTTTTACAAACAACCTATCCAGAAATTCTCTACTCCAGTTTTGGTGAGTCAAAGTGTATTGCACACCCCACTTTTCAGTTTTTTATTTGTTGAAAAAGTTTGACACATCCAATAAATTTCATTCCACTTCACGATTGTGTCCCACTTGTTGTTGATTCTTCACAAAAAATTCTAATTTTATATCTTTATGTTTGAAGCCTGAAATGTGGCAAAAGGTTGAAAAGTTCAAGGGGGCCGAATACTTTCGCAAGGCACTGTATATATGTATCTGACTTAGCACTGCAGGCAGTCTTTGTCCTCCAAGCTCGGGTCCTCTACCAGAGGCCTGGGAGTTTGAGAGTCCTGTGCAGCATCTTAGCTGTTCCTGGGACTGCGCTCTTCTGGACAGAGATCTCAGATGTCATTCCTGGAATCTGTTGGAGCCATTTTCCCAGTTTGGGGGTCACTGCCCCGAGTGTTCTGATTACCACGGGGACCACCTTCCACATCCTCTCTAGCTCCTCTCTGAGCCCTTGGTATTTATCAAGCTTCTCGTGTTCTTTCTTTTTGATGTTGCCATCATTTGGTATTGCAACATCTATCACCACGACTTTCTTCCTTTGTTTGTCCACCACTACGATGTCCGGTTGGTTAGCAATCACAAGTATGTCCGTTTGTATCTGGAAGTCCCACAGGATCTTAGCTTGGTTATCCTCAACCACCCACGGGGTGTATCCCATTTTGATCTCGAGACTTCCAGGTCATACTCAGCACAGATGTTCCTGTATACTATGCCAGCCACTTGGTTATGGCGTTCCATGTATGCCCTGCCTGCTAGCATCTTGCACCCTGCTGTTATGTGCTGGA
>JASGAU010370767.1:391-21986 GCA_030220045.1 Australoheros facetus | reverse complement strand
CACACACACACACACACACACACACACACACACACACACACACACACACACACACACACACACACACACACACACACACACACACACACACACCAGATTGCCAGCTGAGACCTTGTTCTCTTACCCAACCTTGAGTCATGAGTTATGTTCTCTACGTGCTGATGTCCACTGAAAGAAAGTAAGAGAGGGTGAGATGTGCACAAACGCAGACAGCCCCATACATCTGACTCTGTTCAAACAAGTAAGCCAAAGCAACGGGCTTCTGGTTTCAGGTGGCGTTGTGGAAGGATTTAGTGATGGAGCATAAACTGTGACCTGTTCAATGGCCGCTGGAATCCACCACCAGACAAGACAATAACTTTTCACCTGTCCAGCCAGGAGAGTTTTCTTCCCAAAAGGAAAAATAACTGAACATTTCCAAACTCCACATCTCAAATCATGTCACCTATATGTGCAGAAATATAAATAAAATACAAGGCTAAATACAGGACATTTCTTCCTAAAGACAACTGTGAAGAATGCAAAGTGCATCTGACTGTGCACCCAAAAGATCTTTGCTTGGGAGCAAAACGTAAAAGAAACAATTTAATGCATCCTATGGGATCCTAGTCCTTTACATGCTTGTTGTATGACCAAGTTTAATGAGTCACAAAAAACATTCCTGAGTTTTCTCAGTATTTTTGTAGGGCTTTTACGTTACAATATAAAGCATCTTGAGGTGACTCTTGATGTGATTCGGCACCAAATAAACACAATGGAATTGAGTTGAATTAAAGCAAATGCAAGCAGTTCTCAAAAAGAATCAAAGTTGAAAATGTGCAAAGTGAGAAATTTGCATTTGAAAAGTTTGGGTTTTAAAATAAGACTACGTGGTACAAAAGCAGCCAGTCTAATGTATATGTTTTGACAGGTAGAACAAATATCCACACCTTAGGCATATGTTTGAACATGCAGACAGTATACTGAAGCAGCTCTTTTCCCTCCTTTTCTTGGTACTTTAGAAAGAGAATGGTTGATGCCAGATACACACAGTCACATCTAAAACCAATGAATCACTCTGTAATCAGGTTATTGCTTTTTGGATTTTACTGTCAAGTAGGCCCACGAGTGGCAATAAAAAATGTGGGATAAAAAGTATTTTTATTCACATCATTCCAGGGTCACTACGCTCATTAAGAGACTAAATGCATCACCTGCTTCTGCTCACCAGGTCACATTCGTGGGTTATGGACCAGAGTTAATAGGGATAAGCTAAGATCCCAACTGCAACAACAATGCTGCCCGCTGGATTAGGTGCTGACATTTTTCAGGAGAAAGCTGAGAGTGGGTTAACAAAGGGGATTAGACTGTCCTCTGCAGACAATTATGGTGCCCCTGTGGTAGGGCTGGGTCACAGTTTGTAACATCTACATAAGTTTGCTTGTGTAGATGTTACTACATAAGCAAACTTACGTAGTGCACTTTTCAGGGCACTGCATTTCTGAGTCCTGCATGCTGCATGACCTAACTGCAAACTCCCCACCTGTACAAATTCAAATGCCACAAACACATCTAGCTATAAACACAAAACAAACACCAGTAGGCTGCATTCCTTCCTTAAGACGAAAATTGATGAATTGAGCAAGACACTCAAGTGTTTCTAGACTGAGGTAATGAAACTTCAAGGCAAACACGGATGGAAATGCACATTCAAAACAAAAATGCACACACACACACATTTGAGCTAAATGTCCCAATTAAAACCTCGAACCGTACGCCTGAATCAGTGTAGCTTAAATTGCACCTGGTTTTACAGTTCAAGCCTGTGTGAGTGTGTGTTTGTGTGTGTGCACATCTGTGTTCCTGAGAGCCTGTTTATTTGTTCTGTGATTTATTGCACTTCATTATTGGGAGGCTGTAGGGGTGTTTCCAGATGCCTGCATTTTACAGTCATCCTTATGATTTAGTGTCAACAAGTACCATCAGCTTGCAACTATTTGCTACACTTTCTGCAGTCTCCCGTATGCAATTGATCCACACTTCGATTCATTGACTCACTGCATGCTACCAACAGTGAAGCAATTTAAAAAAAAATAAAAAGTATGATTCATTCCAGTTAAAAGGAAAAGCACCAATATCCATATGGAGGGAGTAAATCACACTGATGATTGGGCTGGTATGATTTAGGCTCCATTTTTAAATGTATTGTTTTTTTCTAAAAAATGCAAAAAAAAAGAAAAAAAAAAGAAATAGTAAAGCACATTATTATGTTTTTTATTATGATGCCAAATTACAGTTATTCACTTGCATTCCTGAACAGAAAAAAATATTTTTAGTGGTTGAATGTTCTCCATGATTAATTTTTGACTTTTCAGAAAAGTCCAGTGTATCGGCTCAAATTCAAGGATAAAAACTTGAATTCAGTTTGTTACTTGCCTATTAAATAGCAACATAATATTAGTATTAAACACATTTTTGTTTTTATGACAGATGGTCTAAAAAAATCTGTCAAGCACTGTACATTAATCCTATATAATTTCTCTATCCTGTTGGATTACTTTGTGCACTGCCTATAGCCTGGATTCAACAGGAATTTCCTTATGAGAGAGGAGGAGAAATTCATTTTCCACATCCTGTTCCAAACATAAGCCTTTTCTTTTTTCTTACCCCCTTTTTGGAAACCACAGCAGGTCTGTGTTTGTCTCCTTGTTACAGCTGTGCTCAGCAGAGAAGTGACCTTGGGGACAATGACACTACACAAAGCGGCTAGCATGGCCATGACCAGAGCCTAGTACAGTCTTTAAGCCAAATACGTGAGTGGAATGTAGGCAAACATAATTACGCCTGTTGCACACTGTGTCGACTATTGACCGCAAACAGGAGTGGGAGAGAGTGGGAGTAAACGTAAAGATAAATAAAAGGAAGTGAAAGTACCAAAATACTGGGACTTTTATGTGCCTGGGACACTGAGAAGGTGTGGTTTAGATGTAGGATGTTTGGGGACTGTGAGGCTGCCAAACCGGAATATGGAGGAAGGACAGAGCAGAGATCTGCTAGTGACCTTAGCACGCAAACCACAGCACTTCTATTGTCCACCAGACAGATAAAGAGCTATGTTCATACATAACCTAATGACAGGGAGTAAAGTCTTTCCGTCATTCTGAAATAGAAATATCTTTCAATCAATCATCCCTCCCAGAAAAAAAAAAAAACAATCCCATGAACCCAGATATGGAAACTTGTACTTTCTAAATTCACTGGCAGTGAAAGCAGAGGTAAAATTGAGTACTGTTGCCACAGAGACGGAATACAGATCAAAACATAGTGTGAAAGGTCGCCGTGTTATGGACTGTTTACCAAAGAGGGAGAGGATGAGGGGTGGCACACGGCAGGACCTTCCATGTCATCTTGCGCATGACATGTAAAACACCCCTGTGCTACATTTAACAGGCAGTTATGCGATTTGTTCAGCAGCTTCTCTGTTACATGCCTTGCTCATGGGAACTGCCGATGCTGAAGGTGACTGATATGTTGTTTCCGACTGTAACATTTAAAGGAAGGTGGATAAGGTTCAGCACTCTCCACCCGACTCTGTGACTTGGCACATCCTCTGCAGCGGCAGAGGCCTAAAAATAGAGGCACATAACAAATATACTGTGCATAGCTCAGTAATGTCACTGCAGAGTGCTCATGTACACAGGCTTATATTACTACATACTGAAATTATTACACCAAAGAATGTCACTATGTCCTTTTTTTGCAAACATTGTGGTTTCAGACTGTCAAGCATGAATAATTTTTATACTTTTTATAATGTAAACTGAATGCAAAAAAAATGTGAAGATGTTACTGTAACTATTAGAAAACTGACACTAAGTGGAAATGTAATCAGCCATTAACCAAAAATTAAAAAAATCATTATTTGCAGCCATGAATATAATATACACCCAAATCAGTATACGTACAAGTCTATAAATCAAATAAAACCCACCTGTTGTAACACAACAATGCAGGCCAAAACAACAGTGCAAGACACCTGCCACACTAAGCAAGTTATATAAACCTGCCAACAAAAACACTTGGGGTAAAGAATAGCAGTTCCAGCATAAGAAAAAAAAACACCTGCTGAGGCACAACATCCGCTAGATGTTAGGCTCACATTCTATGCAAAAATAACAGCCACCTGCTGGAGACTAACAATAACCACCAGCAACACGTGTAAGGAGCCGAGAATTTATTCACATGATTTCAACACCTTATCCGCAGCAGTGAGAGAATGATGCAGCCCATGCCAAGTTATTTTCCACTCATCACAAACTGATACAGTCACATATCACCGCTTCATGTTTATCGCGGTTACATAAAAGTCAGGACACTATGAGAGCGTGCTCCGTATATTTACACCCAAGTGCTGCGCTGTGTTTTAGGAGGTGTCATGGGGACGGTATCAGCACAAACACCAGACGCATCTTGCACAATCCAGCTGAAGAAATGGCAGGAATGTTAATGCAAAATGATAAACACTTTACTCTTCGTACATCCTCCACAAACATACGCTCGCAGACACACATGCATATCAGTGATGAGAGTGTCACACTTTTTCCCCCTCAACTTCCTGCATGTTTCTGTGGTTTGCAGCTTTCTCAATGCTTAGATGTACATGTGGCAATCATAGAGAATTCATAAAACTGCCGTCATCCAGTTATCTTAAATTTACTGTGCCCATATTTTACTTTCTCAGACAGTCAAGGTTGTGCTATAATTACTTCACAATTTGGTTCCTCTCTCATAAATTACACAAGTGTGGAAGCATTTTACCTTCAAATGGGCTGCACTCACCCCTGGTTTGCTAAAGAGATGTGTTATTTGCTCTGTCCTGTGTAAACTTGCAAATGCCTTCTTGAGTGATGTCAAGAGATGCTCATGGCAACGCGTACAAATGTTGGTGAAAAAGCTATATAGAAAAGAGCAAGACATTTACTATCTAAGGTATTCTTTTAATTTTACGTCAGGTTATCAGCAATTTTGGTTGTTTAAATGTTTTTGTAGTGAGACAATTCAATTAAAGCTGATAATTTAGATGCCTTTTGTGATGGTGCATTTGTTGTACTGTAAGGAGTTCTGGCAATTCAGTCAACACATGTACAATCTATAAAAGCTGTCAGCACAGAATAAAAGTTAATAATAAGAATTAGGAGATGCCTCATGCTACCTTTCCTGTAATCTCTAGAGTTGCATGCGTCTTCATATCCACAGGCAAATGACAGGATTTTTGGTATTGGAAGGTAGTTTTGGTTTGTAGCCTTTTTACAGTCTGAGTACGACTGACCATTCACGTTGGAGCAGACACTGGTTTCATGTAGGTACATATTCCCGGTTAAGAGTGAAAAAGTAACATTTTGCTAAAACGCAATATCAAAACCATCAGCTTACCAAGGTTATTATACTTGACTAAAGCTAAACTTAAAACTAAAACTAGTTTTGTTTAAATATAAATAAAAACCAGATCACCGCTGAGTGGATACCAACAGTCGGCTGTTTTGGATTTGTGACGGGGGAAGGGGTGGGGGTCAAAGTGCATATGGGGCTTTGGTGCATCTGTTTATTCACCTGAGATGTCTACCTGACTATGCGTTTAGTATCTGTATTGTTGTTGGACCTCACCATAAACAGTCTAAAAGACAGATGTAGCTACCGTGATGTCACCCATTGGTTGTGAAGTCCCATTCTGAAGCCTCGAGATGAGCGTTTCCGCTGTCGCCATCTTGGTTGAAAAAAACGGATGTGATGAGGAGTGGCGGTTCTGACTGTGAAAACTCTGGATGAGTTGTCAAGGTGTTAGCCAAAGAGCAAGCAGATACTACCACTGATAATCCTCCTTTTTTAAGCATAATATAACCAAGATTTACAGAACAGAATTAATATTTTATTCAATATGACTGAAAATGAGTGGCTGAGGCTATAAACTCAACAGAAAAGTGTTCACAGAGGTCAAATCAAACCATTTTGCAACCACATCATTTTTCCCAGAAGCTACATCCATCTTTATACTGTCTATGAACCTGACAAATACCACCCACCAAAAAAAAGAAAAGAAAAAAGAATCTAAACCAAACTCAAACTTTCAAACTAAATTAAAATAATGAAACAGTCTTGGCCCAAATATGCACTGGCTATATTGGAAGCGCCAAAATACTGGCCACCCCAGATGCTAAACTATTCAGGAATAGCCAATGGGTTCCCAGGTTGTCTTTGCTGTTACTTAGAAAAGGGCAGTGGATTTGTATTGTGTAGGTAAAAAGATTAAGTGGGTGTCACAACATTTTATGCCTGAAAGGACCCCTTCAGCTATGAACTACTGAGATCTCCTTCACCGAGTCATCATCTCTTTGGTCTCAATCAATCACTCTGTGGGGCCACCACTGTAAAAGGCCACCTATTAGGCACAGTGAAAGCTGTGTTTACCCAAGCCTAGTGAGTTACCTTGGGTTACAGCAGGAATGGAGGTTGTGGAAACTCTTGGATATAGACATAATACATCACACGTCATAGAGGATGTTGATCTGTACCCTATAAATGAACCAAGAACTATTCTTGTGGGGTTTTTTTGTTTGCTTTTTGATGGCAGAAAATATATGACATTCAACAGGATGCAGCAATGTCACCTGTGGCACTGCAACAGATAAATCAGAAACGTAAGAAATTATTTTTAAAGTAATTCAGATGCTTTTGAAATGTTTTGTTTTATGTCAATGTAACCAGTTTTGTCACAGAAAGGCTTGCTTGAACGTAGGCAATGGCTAGGCAAGGCTGACAAAATCATTACATGAGCAAGCAAGGGTTTAAGACACATGTCTCACTTGAAGCGTGTCCCCCACTGCTCCCCCTTGCCCTGGCTTTTCACCTCCCAGACCCCCCTTCTGACCTTTTTGATGGGGTGAAGGGCTCTAGATCTTTGGAACCAGCTAATTATAGAGTTTTAACGTCTGCTTGGCTAAGCCCTAAAAGCTGAGGGTCATCCCTACAATTGGAAGATTGTGTGTGTGGTCCAGATATTACTAGTGTTGTGGGGACCTAAATCTGTTTACTCAGTCATATTGTGGACCAATTTGGTGTGGAGATCACAGTTACATCATTCTGGTGGCAGAAAAACAGAGGAAACAAGTGAAAGAAAGCTGGTAAGAGCTCCAGAATAAAGAAAACACGCTTCTTTTTTTGCCACTGTTCATCACAAAACTATTGAATTTATTTTTATAGTAAAGAAAGTAATTTTTAAAATTTCTATAGCACAACACAACAAAAAAGCCGAGCATAACAGAAAAAGAAAAAAGAGTTAACCAAACGCAGGTCTAAAAAGACGAGTTTTTAACTGTTTATGGAAAAACATCCTAGAAGACGACTTCTGAAGTGAAACATTGAGATTGTGGTACAGGTCTAGTTTCAGTGCAGTTCTTTCTTAAGGATTTTGCAGACAGTCTATTGATATTAAATGGCATTTATATGCTCAGAAGAAAGAAGTTGTACATTGGGAGTGTGCATGAACTGGGAACTGAGTGTCCCGATTCAGTGATTCTCAAAAACTAGGCTGCAACAGTGTTGTCTGTAGGGTTGTAAGGAAGGTATTCCTCAATCACCCTCAAGCCAGATGATTAGGAAAGATGGTGAGTGTGTAAAGTTTGGTAGCCTTTAATTTTTTTGCTAAATATTAAAACTTAGTGCCTTCTTGGGTGCCGGTAGTTCACCAGGTTAAGCAGGTGACCCACATGCTGTAAGGCTATTGCAAAGGCCTGGGTTCAAATCTGCCCTGGGGCCATTTACTGCATATTATCCCTGCTCTCTCTTTCCAAGTTTTCCTATTTTATCCCAAAAAAGGCAAAAGGGAAAAAAAGATTTCTCTTTTTTTCCCTTTTGCCTTTTGCCACATCCTCTGCCACATACTTGGATAGGGTGTTTCTCCACCATGCAAGCAAAAGAAAATTTTTTTATTGTAAATAACATTTTGAATATATTTCTCATTAATTGATGTTTTGAATTGGTTAAATGAGCCTGGGTTTCAATTTCACACTTGCATCTGTCCTCACATTAACGTGTGGAGAGATGCAGTGGAGAATGTTAATCAACGCAGATTTTTATGTTTTATTTATGTGGTCTGAAACATGTCTGGAGAAGATTTTTAGCAGCTGTCTCATCTATTCTAGGACCACTGAGTCACCTAACCACTATACCACTTTTTTCATACTGTAGGTATTTTTGTGCCCTTGAGCTTTTAGAATAAAACACCTGTGCCAGCTCATGTCTCGCTAAATAGGGCTCATGACTAAAATCTGCCATCGATGGCACCATTTTAACCAGTGTCTCAGAAGACCAGTGCCTGATTTGGCACCACTGGTGGCTGTGGAGGCACAGCAGGTTATCCACTTACTGAATGGTGGGCACTCCAACCCCTGGCTCTTCAAATGTACCCAAGCAGGTCACCAGACTGTAAGTTTTTCAAGCGCAGGCGGAGCGCCTTGCATGGCAGCTCCATTGCAACTGGCGTGTGAAAGGGTGATGCATATTGTAAAGTGATTTGTTGGAACACTAAAGTTAAAAGTGCAGACTCCTTCTTGTTCCAGTTTTTTGGCATTACTGTAAAAGAAAAAAATATCTTATGCTAGAAATATGGGGGATTTTTAGATGATCTTTATATTTAATTGACTTTTATTTGATCTTTTGCCTTCAAAAACAAAGTGTTTTACTGTTCCTGATTTTTAAGTTTTCATGTTAATGTCGATTTATTTTTGTCTTTTCAATTTTCTTGTCTTTTTAGTAATTTGCAAAGTATAGTAGATTATACATGATGCTTATAAGTGATGATGATGATTATAAGTCATGGCATTTTTTTTCCTAAACACCATATATTTTGTCCCAAAATGTTATCAATCAGTTGCATTCTGGAGCCCTGTTATGATTTTTATATACACTGGTCTGACATTAGGCTCCTTACTTACCCCACTCTTAGGTTTTGCTCCAAGGGCTTGTGCAGATCCTGAGGTCAAAGCAGCAGCAGCATGTGTATGTGTGGGTACTTGTGACGCTGCTGTAGATGCATCTGAATCCAACTCCTGCACAGGTTAAAAACAAACAAACAACATAGGCACTGAGAACGCTGAATTGCAGCACATTTTAAATAAATAGCTGTTTCAAATATAGAAGTTACTGCAATCACATCCAGCAAGATTAAACAGTTATATGTGTACCGGGTGATGCTGTCGATGGAAGGTGGCGGTGCTGTCCATAGAGGAAGTAGCAATGAGGGCATTCTCAATTTCCTGATCTAGCTGGTCCAGCTTCATCAGCAGCAGCACCATCGAGTCCAGACGAGCATGCCCACGCTGAGACAGATCAATGGAGAAAAACAGTCACTGCAAAACAAGCTGACAAAACTATGAAGACCAACTACTGCGGCATTATATGCATCCCTCTCCTCTAAGGNCCCACACACACACACACACACACACACTGTCATCTGTTACCAATAATCAGATGAAGAAGAGAATAGAAATGTGTCACTGGAAAAAACAAAAGTCAACAGTACACTGTAAGATGAGACGTATTTAATGCGTGAATGGCTTTCTATGAAAAAGGCTCCCAACTTTTAAATCTAATTGTAACATCCTTACTGCTCTTTCAGCTTTCTTTTCAACTGCTGCTGAAGCATCCACTCTGTGTCCCTTATTGTTTAAGCACCTAAAGTAGAAGGTGGCCGTTTAAGTTTTGTCTCTTTCATGGCATCTCTCTCATTACTTGTCAGACTTAATTTATTTGCCTTTCATCTGCAGCATTCATTTATCTGTCTTAGGGCTGTGATAACACACAGTCTCACACTGACCTCAGGTGGTTTGACTCATGTAAGACAAGCTCAATGACAAACAGTCCAGCCTCGCATCACACTCCACCTACCACTCTGTCGTCTGCTAACCTTAAGCCCTATTTTGTTTTCATGCAATTTGAGCGGGAGTAAAACGTGTAATATTCCTTTCTTCAGCGCTTAAGTCAGTATGTTTTCATTTCCCTTTGCCTGTCTTATCTTGGCACCGGGTGTGGCTCCCTGTCTGAGCTTCACCCTTGAGAAGAACCCCGAGAAATTTCACGGCTGGCCCATTAGCTGCAAACAAACCTTGTTACAATCCCCGCTAACAGATGCTGTTAAACTCTTAATGAGGGTGAGCTCATGGGACACACAGCCACTGTAATTGTATGTTTGTGTAAAGCTTCAAAAACATGCGGATGTGAGGCTGGTTTTCACGTGTTGTCTGTTTCTAAGTGTGATACTTTGAAGAGAAAGCTTATTAGGTTATATGGGATAAAGAAAACATTTTTTACACATTAAAACTGTATCTGTCAAAGTGGTCAGCACAGCTTACTCTTGATGAAATGCGAGGAATGCTAATATATGAGAGGCTGACAGACTTATGGATCCTAGTTAGATTCAGCACATAGCCTCATCCCTGCGCCTGGCTTCCAGCTCCAACCCTAATAATGTCTTACGACTGCTGCTACATTTATTTTCCAGTTAGTGCCCAATTTGCCTGTCAAAATCAGATCCTATCGGGTTTGCAGAGAGCGCAAATAGAGATGCCATGTGTGTCGGGAAAATGCGTCTCACACTGATGCATTCACTGGCATTTCTAGCTTGTGGCAGCGCACATTGCTACGGCTCGTCTTCTTGGCAAAGTATCACAATGAAACATTGTACCGTGGTAAAACAATGACATCTTTACGAGGCCTCGCTGAATGAACAAAAGCATCTGGCTCGGGATGGCAAAAACAACCACAAAACGGCAGAGTGAAAAACAAGTGCAGTGCAACTTCAGTCGTCTCAGAGGCAAAGTTTTTAAGGGGCATTCTGGTGGTTTGGGTGTTCTCAGAAGGTTTCTTTTCTGTCTTTCCCATTTTTGAGGTTTCTGTTACATTCCACTCAACTTCCTGTTTTTTTTAGATTGGAGATGTTTCCCACACTGTTTGAACTCTTAGATCCATCCTTCCTCTTTCCTTGTGCTTTTTTCAAGCCCCCCCAACACACACACACACACACAAACACAGACACACACACAGCCAGTATGCATCCTATTTCTCAGACCTCTGCACTGAGCGGGGTCTCTTAATTAATACAGACAAAGAGGCCAAAAAGGAAAAGAGAGAGAGCACTGAGGGTGATGTTGCCAAGTCGTCTGCTGACTGTTGAGCCAGTATGCCCTTGGGGTCAGGATGAGGCCTTGTTGCTAAAACAAATAAACACAGTAACAAAGCCCAATATCAGCTTAATCTCAAGCCATTATGCAAACCAGATGAGTTCATTTTACAAGCTGAATCTGTAACAAAAACTTGGGTCTACTGGGGAATGCAGTCATCAGTTACATCTTGTCAGAGATCATTCCAGGTTGCTTCTGTCACTATTCACTAAAAGAAACTAACGCTCTCAAGCTCTGTAATATTTAAAAGACTCTTCTCTCATTTTTCACCTCCCCTGTGATGAAGGTGCATATTTCTAATTGATATTTTATCAGTATGGCCTTCTGTGCAGCACATTTTCTGCACAAAACTGAATACATAAAGAATGTTGCTGTCAAAGATGAGGCAAGCCATGTGGTAGATGAATTGTCTTGGCTCCTTCATCTGGGTTAACTCCTCTTTTCATGCTCCAAAATCTTTCTTTTTTTGAGGGTATTTAAAGTCATTCTAAGATTGAAATTAGAGCCAAGGGAAAATGTGGCACTGGTTTTCCATGTCTCTCTGTTGGAGTATGACCTATTGTTTTTGGCAACTGGTGGACTGACTTCACCATTAGTCATAACTAAAAGTGGCTCCAAAGTTTCTAGAAAATTTATGGGGAAATAATGCTATGATAATCTTTAGGATTACACAACTCATAGGTTTTTCAGGAATACAGCTACAACCAGAGCGTCAGTATATGACACATAAAGCACTCAGCACGATTTTAGGTTTTCCATTCAAGACTACGAGGCAAATATTTTTATTATATGCCTGCATTTTTTTTCTACTATTAGGAAAGGGTTGTGGTTGATTATTAGGAACACTGCAGCACACATCAATAGGTGCATGAATAAACAGCATACAACTGAATAAAACCAAACATCAAAACAAGTAATCACCATCGTAGAGTATTGTCACATTATATAAACAGTTATTGACAAGCTATAGTTAAGCATATGCTAGATAGTTCATGATACAGGAACACTTCAAATTGATTATGTTGTTTATTTTTCAGTCATATACAGTGGAAAAATTGTAGTAGTTAATAATTAACATAAATAATTCTAAATTGGCTGTATGAAGAAATATAGATTTTAATTTTTTTTTGGACTTCTCTGTCCCCCTCTAAAGTCACAAGTTTTTAACACTTTTTGGAACACAATTACAACTCTGATAGTACTGGGATGCCTTTGTTTAAACAAATAATGAATGGGTTGTAATAAGATAACTTGTGTCTTCATAGGGGAGGTTATAACTCCTGATAACATGGTATATTAGAAAATAGAGCCCAGCCTACATATTGACCGTACCGATATTATTGGTCCACATTAGATTTTGCCGATACATCGGTATCACAATTTATGGCAGACAATAAATGCAAATTAAAAAAGTAAAGATGAAAGCATGCCAGCCATGTATGATGTTACATACTTAGTCAACCCCTCTACAACTACACTGTTGGCAATATGTGTTTGGAACACCACAAACACAATAACCAGCTGATCTGAGCAGAGTCAGGAGTGTAAATGAGTAATCCATGATGATAAAACGATTATTGTCATATTCTCTTAGTAAGGACTCATCAATAACTACACATGCCAAGTGTTAGAGAGATCTGTTTATGTTTCATATGTCTTACGAAAAAAAATATCAGCTGATATATCAGATATTTAAATCGCAATATTGGTATCAGTCTTAAACAATCAGGTCCATGCAGCTCTTTGCAATATCATTAGCGTTATCAGCTGTTTATATATAAATGTTTACACTTCCAATGAATGTAAAACAGGTGAATTACCACAAGTTTTTATAATTAATACAATAAAGCAAACTCAAGCATGAATTTTCATATTAAACTAGAGTCACCATTTATAAGAGGGTGATTGATTTAAACTAGAATGTCACACAGTATGGCTACTAACTGTGAATACAGTTTTAGTTCTCTGATCATTGCTTTGCTGCACTGATCCCAGTCTCACTAATTGCATATAAGGTTTTTGCTATATTATTGTCCAAAACGAGCATGCTGGCTAAGGGTGTGAAAATAGCGCAAGATGCAGTATTTGCTAGTTGCTAGCAGTTCACCCTAGAGATTACGTTGAGCTTCCAGCCCCCTCTGCATTCATGGTCTCCATGCCCTTATAGGACCTTGTTTTGCAATGAGTGGTTAAGAAAAAGTACAACATTTCACAGAACGCCCCCACCCCCTCCACACAACCCTGTCACAGATCTGTAAGCATGTGAGAGTGAAGTCAGTGTTTTCCAAAACATTTGCCAGAGTGTGGGACCAAAATTATGTGTGCCCAGTAAGTGTCCAAGTATTCAAGTTACAGAATTACAAAGACAGAAATTCCAAATTTGATTTAAATTAGCATAACTGTAATAAACTAGTAATTGTACATCCCTTCCACTTCTATATCATGCTTAGTCTTACCTTTTTCAGCCGCACTTTGACCACCTTGTCCTCTTTCTGATCTGCACTCTCATTTGTTCCATCAACAGGTGAACTGGCGTCTTGTGTGTCGTTGTAGATAACTGAGCGTATGTCTTCATTTGACTCCTCCATTTTGGAAAGTGTGGCTCCTGGCTGGTGGTGTTCCCTGTGACCATCTGCCACCTCAGAGGCAGGTGACTCATTGAAGTAAGGACCTGAGGCTTGGTTACCATGGAGTCCCTCGTTGACCTCTGTAGAGCCTGGTGGCAGGTTTGGCATGTGTTGTTCAGTAACCTTATGTTTGTCATCCAAACAGCAGTGGTCAGCAACTGGATTTGGGGTAATATTAACATTATTATTCTTTTGGGCATCAAATAGAGAGCTGTCATTGGCCTCCACAGTGCCAATCTCTGGTATAGTGTCCAGTTTTGAACAACTATATTCTGCTTGATGAGGAATACTGAGATCCTCACTAACAGGCGATAAACTTTGATCAGTATTTTCCACTGGATCACTTGCAGAACTTTTCACATCCTCATCTGCACACTGTATAGTGTTTGCCCCAGTGGCATCTCCTGCATGTCCAGCATTCATTTTACTGGATGGCACATTGCCCTCCACCACTGAAGAGCAGTCCTGCTTTATAACACTACCATCAGGTGATTCAATAGGCCTGACGCGTCCTGCTTCCTTGCTGCTTTCAGCTTGTGCACTTTTCTCTCCAGGGAGCCAGTTCTTTGCCGTCATTTCAACATTGTGCTTTTCCAACAATGTCTGGTAGGATATTTCCCAACCACGATCCTTATCCAATGGTCCAGCACAGTCTTTGTGATCCTGCTCTTCTCCTTGAGTGACTCTTGACTCTTTATGGTTAAGTCCTGTATTTTCATTTAGAGTTTCTAGATCATTCAATCCATCCAGCTTGTCAGCAGAACATGCACTCCAGCTCTCAGATATTCCTTTGCCGCATTCTTCATCTGCTACTAATGATTCCACAGTTTTGTTAATCTGCAAGAATGCTTCACCACCCTCCATATTAGCTGAGGTTTGCAGCACACTAACACTCACACCAGCCTGGTCAGAGGTGACAGTCTTGCTTTCCTCAACATCTGGGAGGTCAGCTTGAGGTTTAAGTTCACCAGCAGAGCACCAGTTTACTGTGGCCCCAGAGATTTCAGGAGGTCTGCTGTAACCCTCTGTATGGCTCTCTTTTGTGTCCTGATGGTTTGGACATCTGCCAGGTTCCTCACCAGCACATTCAGACAATGGAGCCCCATTGTTGGAAGAGATAGAGATGCATTGTTGCTGAGCGATATCTGCACTTTTAAAGACACTGTCATCGCACATGCTGTGATTCTGGCAACTTCCTGTGCCAAAATCACTTTTATTTTTGTTAGCTTTATCACTGCTGTGAGTTGCACAAGAAATATTTGCACTAGACATACCACTGTTTGAAATATGAAGCTCTCCAAAATTCCCAGTGTTTGTGGCTTGGAGATGCTCTGAATCAGAGGTCCTTGGAAGTATGCCAGGACTCACCAACTCACAAGACCCATGCACTAACTCCTGCAAATCCTTTCCATTGTTTTCCATTAGTTTTAAGTGTTCTGGCTCAGTATCACTATTCATAATAGAAGCTGTCCCCTCACAAAGCCGAGCAAGGTCATTCATAGGCAGCTGGTGGCAGCCCTCGGGCATGGAGGCACACCTTGCCCGTCTACCTTGTTTGGAAGACCCAGAACCCATCCATAGCCCATCACCTTCAACCCCATGACAGCAAACTAGATCCAGATCATCATAGCTGTACTGTAATCCTGATGGGTGAGTCACATGCTCCTCCCAGCTTCTTTTACGTATGGCTACCGGCATGTTGGGTAGCCAGTGCTATCCCATAGAGCTGCTTTTGATGCCAGGTTAAATTAAAGAACCAGATCTGGTGCAACAAGAGGAGAAAAGGAGATAAGAAAAAGACAGTGTTCCAAAACTGTGACTTTTGAGAAACTGTGAATGTACAAATAACGCTCCATCTTTCAATTTAGCAACCAGGCTGTATTAATTCAGCCAGGAAACCAATTTCTTTTGAAGCTGAGTTTTTCCATATTTCAGCTTGGCAACTACAAGTAAACTACTTTGATCTCTAACAGTTGTTTTTTTTTTCATTACGAGTGAGAAACTTTAAATCATCATGATTAATGCGGACATCTCTCCGATTGTTTATCTTATCACAAACAGGAAACTGTAACCAAAGCAGTTTGTCAGACTTGCATCATTTTAACTTAGAAAAAAAAAAAGTCTTGGTTAACAGTCATCCTGCATGCATACACCTCCAAAAATGAGAGAGGCACAACTGAAGGAAAACTGGAACAGAATCCAACACTATCATAGAACACGGTGAGTATCAGATAATTCAAACTAAGATGTAGTATATTACACTGTGCTCTATATTTTGTTTTCTTTTTTGTTTTTGATCTCAGTATATCGATGTAAAGTAACAGACACTACTCTGTGAATCTGCTATGCTTCAAGATAGAAAAATTAAAGATTTCAGTGACAGAGAATCTTTCTGTACCATGTAAACGGAAATATCCCAGCATTTCAAAACAACTTTAGTACTGCTGTTTGTATATTAAATATTCTGACAAAAAAAAAAAATCAGATTTTTTTTAAGAGTGTAAAGTATATTAAAAATTTAAGACCTGTTTGTGAAGTTTTTTTTTTTCTCACTTTTGCAAATTCATTTTAAGACAGATGATGTTTCTAACTGCCATTTGCGCCCTTTGGCATGAACCTGTACCTGATTATTTGTAAAGTAAGGGAAAGGTCCAAAAGCAGTTGCTCCTTTTGCTTGAACTCGAACCAACAGCTGACAACCGAACTCCACATTTTATGGTGGAGGCACACTGATGTTTACTCCAGTGATGACACAGTGTTTAACGACATAAACTGTTAGCTTTTGTAGAAATCCACATATGAAATATATAATCCAACACAAAGACTGCAGATCAATTGTTTTCTCGTAGTACAGTTTGCCCAGAGATGTTTCTCAAGCTGCCTTTTCATTCATCCATTATAAAGAAATCTATCCATGTTTGGGAAATATAAATTCTCTCTTTCCAGGCAAGAAGTCCTTACTGTAAGCTTCTGCAAGCCATTTTCTAGACTCGAGTCAGAATCTTCGCTGTAAAACTGTTGGGCAGGCGATGAAGCCCCCAGAGGACGTCAGAAAGCCGGGAAGCAGTGAAAAGTCTATGGACAACTTCCATCTTGATCACATTAGGGTTTTTGCTGACGCTGAATGCTGAAGAGTCGGGGTGGTGTAAGAGGGGCTGGGTTTTCTTTCCCTCAGCCCTCCCTGATCTCCTCCGTTCTATCCTTTTTTTCTCATCAGAACCCCTCCCCACTGGTTTTGACAGTGAGTCTGAGTCACATCTTTGGAGCCCCATCCCCCGTCTCACAACTCTTGAAGCACACTACACATTTATACACTCCACCCTCTTCTACTGTACAGTTGCTTCCCGCTATGTCAGAAACATTGTTTCTCTTTTCGCAAGACATTTTCTTCATTCTTCTTTAGCTTGCTCTTTCACTAAGCTGGGTATAAGAGCAGTTGGTTTTGATTAGTAACAGACAGGCTGGCTTGTAAGACTTCAGGCGGCGAGCCAACTGAGATTGCACTAATGTTTTGGCAGTTATATCTGAGGCAAATTTGTCATCTTGTAACTACAGGTATTCTTAACCAAACATTCTGGCATTAATGAACAAAAAAAAATACAAGGCAAGCTCTCTTTTTAGATAAACTGAAGGCGCATTTAAAAAAATACTCTTTAAAGGTAAATCCTATTTGAGCATTAAAACATGTATAATGATAGGGATGGCTTTAAAACTGCTATCAACCTGATGACGTTCTTTTAAAGGGAATTAAGGGCGAAGAAAAAACATTAAGGACCAAAATACCAGCAATTCATTTCCTAATATAGTAATTCCTCTGAAGCACTTTGCAGAAAGGAAGGGCAAAGCTGGCAATGACTGCTCTTCGTTTCACAAAGACCAAATTACATTATTTGTTTCTACACATGAAATTGAAATTGGGCTCATAAAGCAAGCTGAATATTTCATTTGGAGAGCCTGGACCTAAGAAAACGCCACAGTGTTTCCAGTCTCTGAAGTTACACTACCAAAAAATGAGCCTTAGGAATTTAGGACATCCTCAAAATGAAATGTCTCACAATTTCATTAAGATCAGGCTTTGATGAGAATTATAATGACCCTTTTTTGTATGTTTTTTCAGTTGGATCACCTGCATAAAAACAGCACTATTTCAAACCAACAGGGACAGACCAAGCACAAGAGAAAACTGGAATGAAGCCCCCTCCAACTATCTCTATAACCCCAGCCTCTGACCTCTGGGTCATCCAGATGTGAGCTGAAGCTTTGGATGAGTCTTTTCTTAGGGGCTGCACTGGGAAACTGTGCACTGCCATAAATGTTGCCTCTCCAGGGACACAGCTGGTCATACTCAAGGACAAGCAATCCAAGTACAACAAGACTCTGCTGTAGCATGTCACATGATGCACTCTGCACTTACACCGAGTGCCATGTAATGAAATGCAGATATTTTTTTTGGTTGCAGTAGCTTCCATGTGGATATGGTTGACGATTGAAGTGCAGAGACCGACGCAGAGCCTGACTCAGGCTATCCACTCATTATCTCCTGTGGACATCCAATACTGCCCTATAATTTAAAAGGCTATGCCTTCCCCTGCCAATCACACCATCTTGCTCAGCCACAGGGCAACTGGTGTACGTCACA
Source organism: Australoheros facetus (assembly GCA_030220045.1). Classification (NCBI taxonomy): domain Eukaryota; kingdom Metazoa; phylum Chordata; class Actinopteri; order Cichliformes; family Cichlidae; genus Australoheros; species Australoheros facetus. Next base: position 3,507 of record JASGAU010370767.1, on the reverse strand, counting down.
ATCTGCTACACCAGTGACACTGTGAAACACACATATTTAGACAGTAACATGTGCGAGACAAGATGCCCATCAGCAATGTTTCTGTGCGTGCAGTTGTGTGTGAAATCCAAGAGCAGTGAAGCACTAAACTTGGAAAATTAAAGTAAAATGTAACTTGAATAGAAATAAAAATCTACAAGCATTGTAGCAGTTCTGCAAAGTACTAAATAAAAGCATGTAAACACACCAATCATGATATAACAATATGCTGATGTTTAACTGGGAAAACTGTTAGGAAAGAATGCTTGCTAGGATACCATCAATTAATACTTCAAATACAAGTAAGGCTGATTTAAATATAATACTGCACAAAACACATGGAAATGCAATAAGAACGAAATAAGAAAAAAAACGTAATTTTCTACAATTCTAACATCTTAAAAGTCAATATTTGGTATGACCACCTTTATTCTTCAATATAGCCTGAACTCTGTTAGGCGAGCTCATTAGTAATTTATTTAAGAAGTTTTCAGGACTAGTTCTCCAGGCTTCTTGGACATTCAAAGCTCTTCTTTGGATGTTGGCTGCCGTTTGTTCTGTTCTCTGCCAGGATGATCCCACACTGCTTCAGTAATGTTGATGTGTGGGCTCCAAGGAGGCCTGATAGTGTTCCTCTATCCAGATGTGCATTTACTGCATTGGCAGAATGTTTGGGATCATTGTCGTCATTGTGACTTTCCAGATGGTATTACATAGTGGATCAAAAATGGCTTTTCTGCATTCATAAATCTGTCAGTTATGACAAGATCTCCAACACTTTTGACTGAAATGCAACATCAAAACCATGACAGAGCCTCCACCATGTTTTACAGATAGTTATAGACACTCATTGTTGTACCTCTTTCCTGACCTCCTCCATACACACTGACACCAATTCGAAGAAAAAATTTCAAGTTTGCATTCATCACTCCATAAGACCTGTTGCCACTGATTTTCAGTCCAGTTCCTGTGGAATTTGGCATACCTTAGCCTTTTCTCCCTGGCTTTGGCTTCTTGACAGCCACCCGTCCACTGAGACCATTTCTGATGAGGCTTCAGTGAACAGCAGATGCCTCAACTGAAGAGCCAGATGCATCTCTCAGGTCCCATGTCTGGCCTTTTTCCATGATTTTCAGATGCTGTTCATCTGTTGTACATAGTTTGTTAGACCTACCACTAATTTTGTTCTCCTTTTGTCCAGTTTCTTTAAACTTTTAAGGGCATTATGTAGATATTTGGTAGTAAATCACAAAGCTCAGTATTAAACTTAAAAACAAAACAAAAAACCTTAATTGATTCAAGAGAAAAAGACACAGGATTGTGGATACATCATTTTGGAACCATATATAATTTCTGTGCAACCTTGTTTCAATTTATCTTTAGCAAGAATTAGAAATTAAAAACATCCACCAAGATGTTTCACAGAATGTGAAATTTTTATCTTTTTTTTAAATTAGGACTTTCTTTGCTGATATGGGCAGAGGAAAATATTACCAATCCAAAGGTTTCTGAGATATTTCAGTCTGGCTTTACTAATACTTGTAGCTAGACAGGATTGAGTAACACTGCCATCCATTAAGTCATGCCGTAAGTCATCTTTTCTATGCGAAGCTAAACTCCAAGTCCCATACAAGAAAGGATGAGCATGACCATTTTTATAGGCGTGCAACATTGTGGGTCACAAGTCTGGATCAGTCACTTAGATGGCTAAGAAAGGACCATTCATGATTCACCCTATAATCCCCCACTGTTCAACCCGTCAGTGGAGCCGTGAGAGCCCAGAGGAAACAACCTCACATTCCTCACTGATATAGTTTATTATTGTAAAAATAAGCCAGTCTAAATCATGGGCATTGAAGAACACACAGTATTTGCCCATGTAGGAAAATGTAGGTGACGTCTGCAGAGAAAAAAAAAATACTGTCCCTCCCATAACTGAGTCATTTTCAGTTCTTTCATATACAAAGACTGCTTTGAGTAGATCTTGTTGCTCCTTTTTTAGGGGTTCTTTAAATAGCTTTATTTTTTTTAACTGTATTTGCCTGGTAGTTATGAGAAGTTGTGGAAATGGATCTTAGGTCCATTAACACTGAAAATACAACTAAACAAAGCTTCTCATCTAATGATCTAAAAATAACATCTGCAAACCACACCAAACATCTTTGCAATCCTTTCCTGTCACTTGCTATGCCCTGTGGTTAACAACCTTTTTTTTTTTTTCTCAAAAGCCTACAGTCATGCTAAATAACTGTGTTTGAGGCCTGGGTGGGAACTTGAGCAGTCACAATATTCTTGAATGAAATATCTCAGTGAACATGATGCAACAGAAGAGAGCCAGTAAAAACTGCCTTTATTCATTTGTTGATTTTGACTTGCTTTGTTTGTGTGGGTCTAACCTCAAAGACGATGTTGTGGGAGGAAACAACCCACCCCCCCACCCCCCCAGATCATGGGTCATAGTGTGACTCCAACCGTGGGAACAGGAAGTACAACTTATTAAGAATACAGACCATAATAGCCTAAAATAATCTAATCTTCCTGGGGAGTGGGTCCATGTGGATGTGTGTAAATGATACAACTGAAGGCCAATTATAATTGTGTGTGCATGCTTATATATACAGGGTGGACATATCGACTGTACTAGTCTAACTGGTTTGGATGTTTGGTTTTTCAAATCAAATGATAGATTTGTGTCATTTGGGCCTTACATCTTTTTGACGACAGTGGAAAATACTTTCTCACACACTCAGAAAGTCCCACTAGTGTTCACTGAGGACCATCTGGTCTTTGTTTTTTGTTTTTTTTTGGTCTCTTGCATGGTTAAAGGGCTTGGATAGGCAACACTGTTGCACTGCCATTTCAGAAGTCTCATGCACAGTCACTCGATTTATACTGAATAGCTTCTGACCAATTCATCACGGGAGGTTGTATACTTTACATCAACAAATATAATAATGTCAAATCTCTAGCACAATTTACTGGTCAGGGACACTCGTTTTCTGTTAATGCTTGTTTTGTCTATATCTTGTATATCAATGTATATCAACACCAGTATCCGGTTTCATCACATGATGTAGTATATGATCAGGGTACAATTG